>PXIH01S0015426.1:0-10149 GCA_003024985.2 Euperipatoides rowelli
TTTAAATTTAGAGAGGTGTTTCAAGCTTTGATATCATGGATGTTAATTTTGTTAGTGAGCAACAGAAATTAATTCCAAATGTTAGTTTAAATAATCCGTTTTTAAAAACTAATCTGAATATTATTATTTTTTATTGTCAAGTAATTTAGTCATGTGACTTACTAGTGATGACATCATGAGTGTTAATTTTCTTATTAGGCAAGAGTACATAATCATAACTTTAAATAATGAGTTTATAGAGTAAATAATGCTAATCATCATTTTAAATACCAGCTAATAAAAACTGTGTTATTCATTTAAAAATACATGGATATTTTATAATATAAAAATTATGTGGGCTAACCTTTATTTTAAACTGATCCCTCAAACATTTACTTGTTAAAACATAATGTTTGGAAATAAATAAAATATAATTTAAATAAAATATGCATTAAGAAAATCTCAAACAATTAATCCTAATCTGGTGGTACACCATCCTGATTGAAAATCATCCCAGTTGGGAACTTATCTAACTTTTTTTCAGCATAGAAGCAATTTTGACGATAACAGCACCACCTATTAAGAAGCAATAAAAGCTTTATAAGTTCACCTATAATAGTGTTTGTGCTGTTTGCTGCTAATTATTAACAGTTTATTTAATGATTTTTTTTTAGTGAGGAAAAACCTTTTTAATAATTTGTAAATCCTTCAGCTATTTTTAGGATTTGTTTATTTATAAACATACTTAGAAACAAGAAATAAATTCAATTCTTAAAAAATTAACTTTTCTTTTCAAATAAATTTATTTATTATTTAGGTTAGCCTAGTTGTTTGAAAATTTATCTGACTGATTTCCATTAGTTGGTTGGTTAAGGTTATAGAGGTTACGCATTGAAACATTAACTTTTTCATTTTCAGCAATATTTTAACTTTTAATGAATTAAAATTGTTTTGATATTTTTTTTTCAGTTTTCCGAAAATATTGACTGGAAAATTAAACCTGTCATAATTGGCAATTTGACTAATGTAAGTCATAATGTTTCCGGTGTGGTTCAGGTGTTAGATGGTTATAGTATTCGCATATTTAATTTTACTTATGATGGAAAACCACCAGGTGAGTAACATTATTATTTATTTATTTTAGTATCATTTAGGCTAAAAAAAAAAAAGTTTACATCTAGAAAAAAAAAAATTGTTTAGGATGTCTACTAGAATTGCTACAAATTCTGTCTTGTTTTATTAATCAATTATGAGTTACTTTAGGTATATTCCGTAGGCTATTCAAGGTAACTTAAACACTCGTCAAAATCCCAGTGTCTATCTAAATGAAATTTGTTGAGATAGGCGTGGAGAACATAAGATTACAAATAAGATGTTCAAGCAATTTGTTATCATTTGCATCTGACAAAAATAAAAACTCAACATTCATCATATCTTTCAAATAATCCCACTTTTAATAATCCCACCAAAATTGGACTCATTTCAATTTTTCAAAATATATTTTAGAATAAATAATTATTCAAGTGTGCTATGATGGGCGTGGCTAGAGGGAAAAGTGTTTTCATTTCATTATTTTATAATAGCATTTTCTTAATTTAGTTGTTATAACAATCTGTTAATAAGAATTCCAAACAGAAGTAGATGGAAAACATCATTTCTGGGACATTTTTAGTTACAGTTGGGTTACTTCCAGTTCCGGGTCAAAGGTCACTTCCTGTTTCTTAAAAGTAGAGAAGATGTTTGACCATATTTGGGCATGTATCACATGATGACATCACTTCTGGCTTAGGTTCCACCCACTTCCAGGTTTTGGGACAATCTAGGTCAAAGTTTACTTCCAGTTCCTGTTTTTAAAGATAGAAGTTTTATATACCCATATATTGTATGACATCACATTTCAATATGTCAGCCTTTCCTATAGTGGGACAACAGGCACTTCCTGTTCCAGTAAAGCTACTGATTCCTGTTAAACCTAGACCACTTCTGGTTCCTGTTTAAGCCACTTTTACACTGGCCACTTTTAGGGAACACATTGCATAATGTGTTGCGATATTGACCAGTGTAAGCGTGCAACGGAATGTGCCAGAACAGCTTACCAAATCCTGTACCACAGCAGCTTCTAGGTTTCTGTTGCGATACCTCAGGCTATCAGTAAAAACGCGTACAGGAATCTATAACACAATAGGGTTCCATAAAATTATGCGTATGTGCTCTACCTATGATCAATGATTGTACACATGTTTAATTTGTCAAGATTTTATAAAGGCCAGTGCTATTTGAAAAGACACCAAAGTTAAGTTTTATTTATTATTATTTATTGAATCAAAAGATTTATGCCTTTGGCTTATACAGTTATAATACATTATTATATAACTATTTTAATAATCTCAAATTAATAACGTATTTGAAAACAAATCAAATAAATTATAAAAGTGGATAAAATCATGGAATTAAAATAAGGAAATAAATTCTCCCCTTTCCCCTATCTTTTCTTTCTTTCTTCCACTTTCTCAACCAATCAATTGTCCGAATCATGCTCTTAATTTAATTTATGATAAACTTATTATAAATTAATTTAAAATTAAAATATACCATGGTTTATATATTGTTTTTCCCTTTCAATTGTATTTTGTTTAATGTTTTATGAAGTAATAAAACATGTTGAAAGTGGTACAATCCCGTCTTTAAAAATTAAAAAAAAAAAAAAAGAATATTATGTTCTTTGAGAACATAAATGATAATTCCTTTAATAGGAGTACATAAAAGCTGACGAAAATGGATCTAAACTTGTCCCATTTTACTGCGTTTTTAACATCTGCTGCATCTATTTCAGTCATGTAGGACAAATGGTCAGAATTAGCTCAAAATCGATCAAAAAAGTACTATTTCACCCCTTCATCATCATAGGGTTGGGGCATAGTGGGTTTAATATGTAGTAGGAGTTAGGGTTCAGGGTCACGGTATGGTAAGGACTGTTGATTATCCTAGGGTTGGGGCATAGTGGGTTTAATATGTAGTAGGAGTTAGGGTTCAGGGTTTATAGTAAGTTTATCATAAATTAAAACATTGTGAACAAATAAAAATAGTAACATTCATTTTACCAGCTAGTCTCAGCTCGATTCCATGAGGCGAAATTCACCTATTTTCCAAACAATATCAGAAGCTAGGATTGCTACAGGTTAATTCGACAAAGCATTTCACAATCCTCAATTTTGAAGATTTAATAATAAACAAACTATCTGCATCGTACTATCCTTCAAAATCATACATTTTAAGTTCATTCAAGCTTAAAGGCAGTATAAACATGACCATTGCGATATTCCAACACGTATCAGAAAAGGATTCGCTGTCAGTGTAAACGTGGCTTTAGATGACCATTCCAGTTTTCTGGGCACTTCGGGGGGGGGGGGGTCAAAATGGTGGCAAATCCTTTATACACGGACTCAAAATAGGAAGTGATCTTTGACCCTGAACCAGAAGTGATCAACCAGAACTGGAAGTGTCTCAGAAACAATGTTTTCCATCTACTAACAGCCTATTTGTTAATTCAATTGAGATGTGTTTTAAAAACAAATAAAGAAAGTAAGAGACACTTGAATCTTTGTCTAAAGAAACACAGTTTTAACATGACAATGAAGTTAGGAATTTGAATTATAAAGGTTGGCAAAAAAATATGCTCCAATTGTTTAAACAAATCATATGTAATTAGATTGAGACCTGGAGCACTACGCTTGTTCACAGATTGCATAGCAAGATTTAACAAAGGGATATCTATCTTAAAATTATATAAGCTCACCTGAGGAATCACCTCAAAATCAAAATCCTTTTCCTCTATTGCACTTTTATGATACAGATCATCATAGATTTGATATATATGTTCCAATATGGTTTGCACCAATAAAGAGCCAGTAACAAACTGATCATTGCGCCTCACCATACTCATAGAGACCAAATTAGGCTATTAAATAATCTCAAAGATACCAGATAATTTAACTCATTTCTAGGCAAGTACATATTTCTTTTAATCATTATCTTATTAACCAATTATCTTTGCTCCAACAATAATGACATTTCTCTTTACACCTTATATACTAAGGTATTGTGGTTCTATTAATATTCCTAAGCACGTCAATATAATGCTGCCTTTGGAAAATTTGACTATTCAAATTTCTCTTATATTGTGATGTGGCCACAATAACCCTGTCTGTTAACTGCCTCTTAAACAAAAAACAATCCATCAAATCATAATCATCAATACCAAATAACCCATGAGCTTTAATATAAATATCAGACAATTCCCCTACACCCAACCTAAAAGACGGATGCAAGAATGGATGTGCCTGATCACGTATATAAATAGTAGCTCTTGAATCATTCCCTAACACAAATTCCAACACAATGGCACCATGATCGGAAAAAACCAATGGCTTCACCATGTAAGAACCAAGTCTGATAACGGCAGAAACATAACATACATAATCAAGTCTATTTGAAGTTGCCGAGTAATGGGTGGGTATACTATCCATACCCTTTACCATAGCCACATCACTCAATCCATCCCCCCTAATAAAACTATCCAATTCTGGCAACAATGATACCTCTTTCACATTGCAATCGCCTTCCATTATGATCTCTCCTCCATTAATACCAACACCCTATTTACCAACAAATTATTGGGCCATTAATAATTGATTAACACAACTTTTTTTCCAAAATATAACTATATGCAAATCAACCACACCCATTGCCTTATCCAAGAAATTGCCACCCCCATTTTAGATGTTAAAGATTGCCCTTGAATTACATTATAGTGAGATTCAAATAATTTTAATGATGCATTATTATGCTTTTTTATGTTTGTCTCTTTCAAAAACGCCACATTAATCTCAGATCTAATCAACATTTAAAACAGTTGCTTTTTTTTCCTATAGACATTCAGCCCCTGCACATTGAGGGACAACATCTTGAAAGATGCTTGGTACCCTGCCATTATGAGCCCTTATCCAACCCCCCCTACCACCAAGCATTTATACCCTATAATATCTTTCATAACCCATAAATACATTTTCCTTCTATACATCTTCTGACAAAAGAAAAATATACCATCTATATTACCCCAAACATAAATACATGACATAATCAAAACCCACCAACCCCCCCCCCCCCCCAATTAACTAGAGATAATATACACACTCCAATAACATATATCCTCAATATAATAAACAATACTACAAATACCATTAAATATAAAATAAACACTTCTTTTCATGCTGCCACAGCTTGCCACATAGGCATTCAAAGCAACACCATACAGACATAATAACCAAAAAAAGTAAGTAATGTCTGCAGTAGACTTCACCATAAACAGCTTAGAGTGTACCTTACACTGGCACTGCACACATCACAAGAACAGCATATTGCTTCAATATCATCCCACCATAATATAATCTATCCAACGCCATGCAGTCCACCAATACAAAACTAATCAGCTCCAGGAAATTAACCGCCATCATTAACTATTTTAGTCTGCTCACCTCCATGATCCATAAAAGTCACATTGCCATCATTAGAAAATTCTGCATCACACAAGAAATTAGAATCCTTCTTCTTTCTTTTATTTGCATCCATATAAGCAACCTGCTCCTGACGTAACTTTTCTTTACCTTTGTTCTGCTGAGTCAATTTGTCCTGACTGTCGGTCAGTATTGCCCCCATCGCCTGTGACAATACATCTTCCTCCTGCTCATCATCTGCCAAAGGTTTCCTCCTTAATGCCATATTAGAGGGACTGTTCCTTAATAATGCATGAAACTTTAAGGTATATTCCCTGCATTTCCGACACCACAAAAAATGGACAGACATTAACTGAGTGATCATCCTTTTTGCAACGAAACATCTGGTCTTTCTAGCCTTAGTCTGTATCCATCCTCTCAAACCATTTGCAGATTGTATAACATATGGCATGCCATCAAAGACGATTCATTCTAGTGCAAAAGATAAATATACAGGCATAGTACTTATGAATTTCTTGTCATGTATTTTAATGTAGGTAGGTTTCATAGTCAACACCTCCCCATACATCTGCAATAACTGGTCTATCTCCTTCACCAACACCTTCGCAGGCATCCATAGTACAGTTATATCCACTATGTGTGAAGCGAGGGCAATGAATTTGCATAAATGACAAATAACTCACCAAGCATAGTAAATTCTTAATTGAATTTCAACTGAGCCTCTGCTGAATCAAAGTCGATGAAATTATAGTAGCTGTTATCTAGCTTACTAAACTCCTCCAAATTTTCAACCAAGTTCAATGATTCCAATATATCTATCAGATAGCTAAAGTGAAATTTTTGCGGCTGATAGTTTGCATCCACAGATAACAAATACTATGGAGGTATCTTCCACTAGGGAAGCATACTCTTAAAATTAAAAATTATTCTCTCCCTGTAATTCACATCACTAATTTCTACTTTTGTCTGTGACATTATATTCTTTACTGTACCAAAAAATCTCCACAATAGTACGAAAAAAGCAATTCAAACAAACGTTATCAATGTCCGTCCACTTACCCACTTACGTTAAGTTTCACAAAACCAGCTGTCACACAAGCTCGTACTAAGCAGTATAAATACAATAATATTGAATTCATCCAGAATAGTTCATTCAAAAGAATTCTACCTTTTATCATCCAAGCATTTAATTGCAAAACAGCATTCCAATATAAATTAACCAACTTACATTCTTTACCTTAAGAGTGCAATCAAAACCATGTGACTATATACACGGTGTCTCATGGGAGAAGTGAAATATAACAGATTAAATTAGACAAAAACTGAATATTAGTATTTTTTTTTAAATAGTATCTTTCTGATTAAAAATATCAATTTACTTACATAAATAAATGTTGCCTATATACTGTAGATGTATGACTATATGTTAAGGGATTAATAAAGAAACAGTTTATTATTCTAAGTAGCCTACTATTTTTTTTTCCATTATAGGAGCCAATTTTATGATCGGAAAAGGCCTTTATCCATCGCCAAGTGGTACAATAATTGCTGATGACTTGGGAGGGTAAGTAAATCATTAATAAGTATACTCCAAATTATAAATTATAATTAAAAATGTGTAGATGAATACAGCTGAATGTTATTTTAGGTCCATATCAATAGATAGACTGATAAATAAATAAATAAATAACTTTTTTTTTTTTAAATCGATGGGTAGATGCATAGTTGGATGTTGAAAGTGAAATATGGGTGGACGAGTAAATTAATGAATGACAGATGGATGGATGGATGGCTGTCTGGCTGGATGGCTGTCTGGCTGGATAGCTGTCTGGCTGGATGGATGGCCGGCCGGCCGGCCAGTAGGATGGATGGACGGACAGAAGGATGGATGAATAGAAGAATGGGTGATGGATGTATGGATAAATGGGTAGATGGATGTACAGATGAATGGGTGGTGGATGTACAGATGAATGGGTGGTTAGATGTATGGACAGAGGGATGGAAATGGAGACAGAAAGAAATATAAATGGATAGCTGAATAAATAAAGGGAATGAAGGATGGATGAGAAGATGGATTTATGGATGGATGAATGACTAGAATGACAAATATAACTAGACAGTCAAAAGGATGAATGGGAACAATTTATGGAAGATGGATTGATGAATAGATGGGCAGACAGATAGATAGACAATAGAATGATGAATGGATGGATAGATGAAATGAATGATAAATGGGAAGTATAAAGATGGACATGTAAATAGATTTTATTGATAGATGGACAATCTTATAGACAGATAGGCAGATAATCAGACAAATTGGCAGTCTGTCAGACCAACATAATAACAGACCCACAAATCAACAGTCCCAGAAATTGACAGACCCAAAGATATACAGACCAGCATAACCACATAATGATAAACCACACATCAACAGCTTTGCATTGACAAATACACATTGACAGCCCACACATTGACAGACCCACATATCAACAGACCCACACACTGACAGGCCCACACATCGACAGGCCCACACATCGACAGACACATACATCGACAGACACACATCATCAGACATGCAAATCGACAGACATACACATAGACAGACACACACATTGACAGACACACACATCAACAGACACACGCATTGACAGACACCCACATTGACAGACACACACATTGGCAGAAACACACTTCGACAGACACACACACACACACCACCAGATACACACATCAACAGACACACACATCATACACATGAATCAACAGACACATACACATCAACAGACACATACACATCAACAGTCCCAGAAATTGACAGACCCATTTAAGATATACAGACCAACATAACCACATAATGATAAACCTCACAACAACAGCTTTGCATTGACAAATTCACATTGACAGCCCACACATTGACAGACCCACATATCAACAGACCCATATACTGACAGACCCACACATCGACAGACACACACATTGACAGACACACACATCAACAGACACACATCGACAGACACACACATCGACAGACACACACATTGACAGACACACACATTGATAGATACATACATTGGCAGAAACACACTTTGACAGACACCCACATCACCAGACACACACATCAACAGTCACACACATCATACACATGAATCAACAGACATACACACATAGACAGATACACACATCAACTGGCACACACACACATTGACAGACATTGACAGACACATTGACCTACACATCATCAAAAGACACACACATTAACAAAAATACACATTGNCACATCAACAGACACACATCGACAGACACACACATCGACAGACACACACATTGACAGACACACACATTGATAGATACATACATTGGCAGAAACACACTTTGACAGACACCCACATCACCAGACACACACATCAACAGTCACACACATCATACACATGAATCAACAGACATACACACATAGACAGATACACACATCAACTGGCACACACACACATTGACAGACATTGACAGACACATTGACCTACACATCATCAAAAGACACACACATTAACAAAAATACACATTGACAGACACACACATCAACAGACACACATATCAACACATATCAACACACACACACACATCAACAGACACACATATCAACACACACACATCAACACCCACACACTTCAACACACACACATCAACAGACACACATATCAACACACACACACATCAATACACACACACACTTCAACACACACACATCAACATACACATACATTGTCTGACACACACACATTGACAGACACATCAAAAGGCACACATCAACAGACACACACATTGTAAGGAACAAACACATCAACAAACACATACACACATCAACAGACACACACATAACAGACACATATGTACATATCAAATGATACACACATTAACAGACACTCAAATTGACAGACACACACATTGGCAGATACACATTGACAGACACACATCGACAGACACACACATCGACAAACACACACACATCAAAAGACACGCACATCAACAGACACCCACATCAACAGACACACACAATGACAGACACACATACATCGAAAGACATACACACACTGACAGACACACATATCAACAGACACACCCATATTGACAGACACATACACAATCACAACACACACATTGATAAAAATATACATACATTAATAAACATATAATTAACAGACACACACAATGACAGAGGCACAAATTGACAGACACCCACATCAACATATACATGCATCAACAGGCACAACTATCATCAGACACAATAATCATCAGACACAAACATCAAAAGACATAAATATCAACAAACATCAACAAACACAAACATCGACAGACACACACATTAACAGACAATCATTATCAGACACAAACATTGATGGACACAAACATAAACAGACACAAACATCAACAGACACAAAATCACATACACATTGACAGACCACACACACATTGACAGACCACACAAATCAACAGACACGCATACATCAACAGACACACACACATCAACAGACACACACACATCCCCAGACACACACATCAACAGACACACACACATCAACAGACACACACACATCAACAGACACACACACATCAACAGACACACACACACATCAACATACACACACACACATCAACAGACACA
>PXIH01S0015432.1:19290-30751 GCA_003024985.2 Euperipatoides rowelli
TTCTGGCAATTTGACACAGCACATTAATTCATTTGGCAATTTTTTTTTAAAAAAAAAGAATAGGATTAGTATTTCAATCAGTTTTTTTTTATTATTATTTTTTATGCAGTACAGCAAAATATGTACAGTGTTCATGTTGGTCAGCAAAGGTTACAGAGGCAACCAGTGGTTGAGAATAAGACTAATGTATTGGTCAGGAACAGATTATAAGGCCAACAGGTTGGCTTTCCGGAACTTGACTAAGGCTGGCCCAGGGAATATTCCCATTGTGAACAAACCCAGGAACATTGCAGGAGTATAACGTGCTGCCCTTTTGTTGTATAGGCCGAACAGTTCTACCCCAGGCAAGAACTTGGATTAAAATCTGTTGAGCCTTTTTATATTGTCATGGTGAATTCTCAACTGTCCAATCGTTATGATGTACATCCTGGTTCTGGTATGCTTACAATTTGGTACGTGCTAAATGTAGTTTGAAGTGATGTTGTCTAGCTTCAAGGCGTGAAAGTAGTAAGTTGACATTCTAGCGGAAGTTGAGATGTGAGGATTGAAACAGCTATTGCATTGCTTGTTGACCTTCGGTAAGTTTTAAAGTAGCATACTTCAAGATAATTGTAGAATTATTTATAAATTTGTTGATTTGTCATAAGGATTATTACATATTACTCCAGTGTCTAAATATCTCCACAATCGTGTCTTATTAAATAATTATACAATTCTGATGAATATGATAAATTTGATATAAACATTCAATTATTGCAAATATATTTACTTTTGATATATTTATTTACAGTATATTATTGATAGCATCATGAATACATTTATTGTATTCATGGTTTGTAAACATTATTAATTTAAATATACAAATTATATACTGTACAATATTATAATCTAGACTATTTTAGATACTGTGTATTCACTCATTTACTGTTGTCGCTTAATTATGACAGAAGTAATGGTGATTCCTTACTGCTATCCTAGATTGTTTACTGGGATGATGTGACAAAATAATTTCAAGTGATGTCATCGTGTAAAATTTCATCTCTAAGACAAATGTATTTATTAATTTTATATTTAAATAACTTTATTTTTTAATAAGTGGAATTTTTTTTTGTATAACTTTCAAAATAAATTTAAAAAAAAAAATTTAAATCCGTTGCATGTCACCTTTAAGTAAGATTTCATTGAAGAGAGTTGATCTTAGGTTTTTTCCCCCCTCCCCCATTTTTCATTGTTAAATTTGCATCAATTAACCAACTTAGCTTAGCATGCTGCATTATCTAATTCACAAGTATTCAAATAATATTGATTGACTGATTAGCTATTATCGGGAACAAAAAAAATGAGAAAATGCATTTCATGAACAAGGTAGCCTATATACTGTAGCTTTGCTTAAAAAAACATCAAGTTAAGAAAGAACAAGGTTATATTTAAAAATTTTAAGAGATTTAGAATTATACTTCTATTCTTATATACAGTACATCTTAATACTTGATTTTATAAGCTTAAACATTTTAGTTATACAAATAGTTTCCAAGAATTTTTCTAGATCTAGAATTATAAAATTTAGGATACTAAATTATTTTATAGGCGATTAAAATTTGCATTGAACATAAAACCTGCAGGAAAAATATTAATTCCTAGCTCAAGATAAATTTTAACACTGTTCAGAGACCAAAGATTTAAAAGAATATTCACCGACAAAAGTTATAAATGCAAAAGCATATGTATAAATTTCAAACCATGAAAGAAAGAAAAAAAAAATTTGAAAAGTTACAGTATAAACTTTAGATTACCTGACACTGTCCTGGACTAAGAATTGATTCTTCTCCGACAAAATAGAAATTATTGTCACCTAAAAAATAAAAAAAAATAAAAATTAAGCACAGATAAATATATAAGAAACAACTTAAAAAGATAATAATGTACAGTAATATTTTACAATTAATGGCTCCCTGTCATTTCAAGAAAATGAATGAAAATCAAAAAATTGGAAATTAAGCACACCATTAAAATTGTTCAATAATTTTGCGCAATTAAATATAATTTGAAAAAAATATTTTTTATAAATGTTAATAGTTTGTAATTAATGACAGATCACTTTCTTACTGGAAGGTTTAAAAAAACATAGAATGAAAAAATTGTGAATTTTGAATTTGATCACATTCTAATGCAATAATATTGAGTATGTGCTTCAAGAAGTCCTTAAAGGGAACAAGGTAAGATGGTCAATTCCACCTGTTATCCCTTTCCCTCAGCTTAGCAGCCTAGTTTTTATAACGTCAAAATATTTTGCTTTATATGTGTAATTGTATAAAATGAGCCTGCCACGGAGACCCCTGAAACTTCATCACTTTTAAAGGCTCACCCTACCATATAAATCTTGGGCAGCTTTATACCTTTAAATGATCTATGCCCCATATCCTCCCAAAAAAAAATCGGTAAAGATAAGGAATTGTATTTAAGATCTAACTTTTTTCTTCTAGCAATTTGAGTCGAAGTACACAAGGGTATATAATTTTCTTATATAAATATAATGATTTTTTTTTAATATTTATTTTGCTATATTAATGTGTAAACATGGACGTACCTATAAGTACTTCTCCCTCAGTCTCACTACCAGGCGTGATGATTTTACAGCTAGCATTCAATCTATCAACATAAGTATGCAATAATAATAATTAAAATAACAATAGCTTAATAATATAAATTAGGCTATAATATAATATATACACTATTACAATATAATAGGCTAAAATACAGTAATACTGGTAATATTATAAGCAATAGTATTACAATTAAAAAAAAAATATGACAATATTAATAAAAAATTATTAAGGTACTATTAATAATAATTCTAATTAGATTTGCAGTATTTCTACAATTTTATTCTTTCTATTTCCTGCAGCATAAAATAATTATAACCATTAGATCAACATTTTTCTTCTAATGTATAGTTTTACTTTATATTATCCATGGACCAACAACAGAATTACCCTAAGCTTTAGGAAATTAAAAAAAAAATATTTCAAATTTAGAAATTATGGGAATTTGCTAATGAACATCAAGAGTTTATTAAAAATCAAAAAAATTATGAGCCATCTAAATGTAACCAAATGTTTTTTTTTTAACAAACAAACAAAATTGACTTACTGTATATTTATGTTAAACGTATGCAATTTACAGTACATACAATAATTAAAAATGCCACTTCTTTAGATTGCTAGGATATTATAATATATATATTTTTGCAAATAAAATAAATAAACTTATTGTTTTTGGTGGGAAAAAAAACAAAGAAAAACACTTGACAAATGTTAACAGTGTTTGGTAAAAATATTTTATAAAAATAATTAAAATGTGATTATTTTACTAGACTGTACTTGAAAGATATAGAGAAAACATAATTTATTTTATAACTAGGAAGTGGTAAAGACGTTCATTGTTGAAATCACAGCTGGAGATATTTGTGATGCTTGGAACGGAACAATTTATACACAATCTAGTGTGAAAGAATAAATAGTAATTGTTCTTATTTAATGTGATCCATCGGTGTTGTGCATCTAACCTAGTGGTTAAAATAATTACGTAGTTATTTAGCCAAATTATAGACTAGGTTGTTATGGTGGAAAACATTTTTTATTTATCTGGTAATATACAGTGTAATACATCTAGTAAATAACAAAATAAATAGGGATTTCATATCATGTAATGTTGTTATAACATCTTTCAATGTTTGTCAGTAGAGGGCTCCTTAGACATTACAATCATAGTCCCAGAAGAGATTTGAGATTTTTTAGTGTCTGTTGTAAAATGATGGTGAAGGATATTCACAGTATAAGTAAATTTAGATCATATTGTAAGTAAATATTGATATAGTGTAGTTATTCAATCATAAAGTTATAGAATGTTAGAATATAACATTAGTTATTAGTTATGCAAAATTATATAGAAGTGTTAAACATATCCCTGTAATTAAAGCAACATAATGGAGCATATGACATTTAATTATCATTTATCATTTTATCATTTATTTTATTTAGCATCATCACAATATTATTACAAAATATTCATATAATATAATATTCTTATATTACAAGATTCATAAAAACCCTAGCCCCTACGGATGTGGGAGTCTATTTACAAATGATCAAGTGGGATTATAATTTCAATAATACTTAGTTATTAAAGGTTACAAATACATAGTAAAAATAACTATAAGTAACAATCAAAAAGATATTTAGAAAATCTAAATCTCTATAAATTACAGAGTTAATAGGAGTTAAGAATTATTAACATAGTTGGAATCGAGGAATTGAAAAATCTATTAGTTCTGATATATGGAATATAAATTTGNTTAGATGATCTCNTGTTGTGTGAAGAAATTTCCAGTCGNTTATTACTTAAAAATTGCGGGTAAATTTTTAAAAATTATTGTGAGAGATTCGATAATTTCTTTAATCTTTTTGATTCTTTTGATTCCATATTCAAAATAACTAATGCTTCTTCGTAAACAATTGACCAGTCATTTAGAATTATTCTTATTGCCCTTTTTTGAATATGCTCCAAATCTCTTTTGTTTAATCTAATGTACTATATACAGTATAATTGCAACCATATAGCATCATTAATTTTATTATTACTAACAATGACCAACAAATTATTTGTGTTATATCATAATAAAATTTCATCATTATTTTTTGCCACGACTACATTTACTGTAATACAAGTTTTACCATCACCATAATCAACATTCATATTAACTGCAATTAACTCATTCTCATATGATTTACAAAGTTCAAAGTGCTTAGATTATACTTTCATGACTAACCCCATTAGAAAACAGTAAAAATATTAAAGGTCAAATGTAATGGATTTTTTTAATTTTTTTTTANTTTGTGCTATTATGGTCCAATTTGTTTTTTTTTTAATCAAAATGACTTTTAATACAAGTTGAACATCTCTATTTACATGTTAAATTATTACAAAGAAAACAGCAGCAGAAAGAATTTCGTCATCAAATTAATCTCAAAAAATGTGAAAGTTTCAATTTGTAATCTCAGACTTGAGGATAGCAATATTCTTAATTTTATCTTTAAATAACTTTTTTTTATGCATTTTAAATTATTATTTTCCAGTGGAATTTTTTTTTTAGTAATTATCTTTGAAAATCAAGAATAAAAAAAAAAATTAAAAATCCGTTAAATTTGACCTTTAAAAATATTGTGCTGAAGGTACGAAACTACGCAATTATCACAATTTGGGATTGATTAAAAAGCATAAATTAGACATTTAATACATTGTTTTCCCATATTGACTCAAATTCAAGATGTTACAAGAAAATTAATATTAATTTCCCCTTAACATAATACAGTCATAGTAAGCACTAATACTAGCAATAATGAATACAACAGTGATACTAAAATTTGTAATAGTAGTAACATTTCATTACTGTATTAATGTGGTAATCGCCCAATGTTATAAACAGGAATAAAAAATAAAAAAAAGACAGTAAATAATATTTTAAAATCACATTACTAAAATACAGTAATTTAGAAGTCCTACCTGATATTGTCACTGATAAACAATCTATCAATGACAGAGGCTGATTGTTCAGAACTTTCATCTTCATCAAATAAATATGACAAAAACCATTTTTCAGAACCAAATGGCACTAGATTTTAGAATAAGAAATAAACAAAAATATAATAAAAAAGCCAACAAGTCAAAATAAAACTAATAAAGTGGTATCGTCCCATTCCTAATTAAAATGCACTCAGTATGGTAATTATAATTAACACATTATTAGATATTTGGATTACTTACGAGGGGTTTTGATTGTTTACCTTCTGTAGTTAAGGTTAGAAATATAATCATACACCTGTTTCGCACACCTGCCATATCATAATACACTGTAACATTTTGATTAGCAATATTTCACTTACAGACTAATGATCCTTTAACTTTTTGTTTGTTAAATTTCCTCAATCTCATCACAGTTTTATTGTATACCGATTAGATTATTACCCATTTTATTTTTACCCAGTCTTAAATGCTTTACTGTTGTATTATGCCAAGCATATTATTGGCATGGCTCATTATGTGCCAAAGATAATGTCAAGTGTTAAAAAACTATCTCAAATGGATAATTTTATCACAATGATCAATCAACCAAATATGTTCAGATTAAATGTTTATTGTTATTCTACTATCACTGTTTTGCAAACAAAGATTTGTTTATCATAAATTACTATTACTTTATAAATGTATAGTAGTTGCCAATAAATATTAACAGTAAAATTGGTGGAGTTTTTATAAGGATATGCTAATTTTCCCATAAAAATGAAGGCAACAGTGGAATCGAAAATTGAGATGACAAAGAAAGTGGCCAAATAATCTTATTTCACTTCTGCCAATGTTGTCATAAAAATTCCACAAATCATTCATCTACAACTGATAATCTGGAAACTGCTTTCCAAACAGTCAGGTACATTACAGTAATTTATATGCATACCATAATAAAAGCTTACAAAAAAAAAAAAAAACAAGTAAAATAAAAAATAGAATGTCTATATACTACTGTATATAAAATCTCTTCTACCAGTGGTCTGTCAATAGTGGTTAACAGAATACAATAAGTCACAACAAATATAATCCTAAGGGCTAAAAAAAATAGCAAAATATTTTATTAACCTATAGCTTTATGTTGAAATTCTTTCTTAAAAAATCGCTTCTCTATTCGGAGATAGCATCTTTGTAATCTTTTCCTAATTCGAAAAGGACCTTCTGTCGGGTCTAGCTGCCATGAACGAGGATAGAATTCGGCATTAAACCAAAGAGCCCTAAAATATAAAAAAAAAAGAGAGAGATGCTAAACCATATTTAAAAAATAATAAAGTTTTACAACGGATTGTAAGGTCCACTAAAGAACCAACAGTAGTCTCAGACAGGATTAACAATAAGACATAAATAACCCAAAGACTTCTAATTTACTAAATTAATACAATTTGTGACTAACTAAAATAAACAATTAAATTAAATTAACACATCAGGAGATTCACAATCTTCATTTCATGGAACAATCCCGCTTTATGGAGATTTACAGTAGATCCAATTTCAGGACTGAGAGTCATCATTTTTTATTTATGAAATTGTAAATCTGAACAAGTAACATAATTATGTAATTAGAATTCAAATCATCTGGGCTAGAATTCTAATTTTCTAATTAATTTTCTATTTATAAGTGAATATATAAATGATACATAAATGCAACAATAATAATAAAAAAGAGACCTAAAAAAAAAAAGTAGGCTATCTGCTAGAGATTGCATATCCCACTAATTGAAGCTTGGAGCTAATGAAAGTCCCACCCACCTTCAAATGGATTCCAATGGTAGGGCTCCTGGAAGCTAAGGCTTTTTTTAGGTTTTAAAAACATTTAGTGTGTAAAAAATGAAAAAAAAAAAAAAAACTACCAAGAATTGAACAATTTGGTTTTAAAATATAATAAATGAGTAAATATTTTAAAAAATGTAAACAGTGTCTCAAAAAATTTAATAATTAAAAAATTTTGAATTGTGAATAGATGGGGTGCAAAGAAAAAAATCAATCCTGGAGATACATTTTTTTAATATATATTTTTGTTCAAAATGGACTAAAAAAAAACAGAAATGGTACAAAGAATTGACTGATTCAATATTTTGAATATTAAATAAAAATATAAACTAAAATAGTAAATTATTTATACAAACTGCAGCAGTTCAAATTATTTTTTTAAAAAAAAGTTTTCAATCTACTACGGTATATTTATAAATGCATGTAGGCCTTCAAATTTAAATTTGTTTTCCACAGCCAGTTTTAACTTTTAGAAAAAGTTACACTTACACTTCTATATTATAATTATAATTATTAATCTTTATGGGAGCATCTACAGTATATATAATATATACTGTTTTGTACTTTAATTTTATTTTTGTCATATTTTGTCATTTTTTGACTTTATGAATTGATTTTTTTAATTGCTAATAATCATTAGTTTGTTAGCTAAATAACTAGTCGAATTACTTTCCATAATAACCATAAAAGTGACTAATAAAATTAAAGCACTAACTGCTATTTGTGATAAATGGGGTGCGGGGTTCCATAAAAAATTATATATTGCTTTTATCCATTTTATGATTAATGATTAATATACTGTACGTTTAAAAAAAAAAAATAAGTTGCCCAGTAAAACAGAAATCCTCATTTACAAGAGATCTTTTAATATCGTAATAAAAACTTCATAACCGCTATAGCTTTATCATTTTTTAAATGATTAATTCTGAAAATTTTACTATAATTATGTAAAAAAAATCAGAATTTTCTATACTCAATAAGCAATTTCGTTATTTTTGTAAAAAGAAAAATACACCTAGGTGACAGAAGCTGACATGTAGGTGCAATTTTTAATTACACCTATATAATAGAAGCTCAGACATGTAGGTGTAATTAAATATTTCAAGTAAGATAAAGTTCAATGAAAAATTATTACACTCAAAATATTCTGAATACACCACTTAAACGAATAATTAAAGTCAAAATATCAAATATATTATTTTTACCTTTCATGAGTCAAACTTTGTATAATTTTCCTCCAATGCTGGTCAACTTTGACCAGAAGAGCATTAGCCAATTTTATCTGCCCCATAAAATTTCGTCTTTCTTGAAACAGTTGGGTAGATACTTCGCGGGTGACGGCCATAGCACACTCAGATATTGCATTTTCAAAAGTCTTCAGGCTGCTTTTTATTCTAAATAAAATATAAATGACAATAAATAAAAAAATAAAATAAACTGTTACAGCCATGTCTTATTAAACATAAAAATAAATAAACTAGGCTAGATGACTTTTATTTTTTTATAGGCTAATTAGTAGATAATTATAGAACTTAGTAGATAAAAAATGGATGATACAAAATGATTTAATGAATCTAAAACTAATTGTGATGTTATGTCCCATACATTCTGGAATGGCAAGTTAGATTTTCAAGGTAAATAATCAGACAATTATGTAGGTTGAAACTTATGATTTGGGAATTGGAATTGATTCAAGATTAACGATCCCATTTCATTCACAGCATGAGATGACTTAACTACGGTATATTATCAGCGTTTATTTGTAAATAAAACAATAAGTGTAATACAATTAAAATGTAAATATAATTTGATTGTTGCCTCTTAAGAACAATAGCAACTAAGACATCAGGTTATAACCCAAAAGAATGTTAACACCGATTTACATTACTTCCAAATAATGTGATTTAAAAAGATAAAATTAAGAAAAAAAAGTCAATGACTGTAGATCACATCATTAAACACCACATCTTAAAAAAGGATCAAGCAATCCCGTCCAGGTGAAGACTTTGAGACATGACAATATAATAAATTAAAACAATATGAAAACTGTTCAATCAATTAAGTTCATGATCATTCAAACTTTAATCTAAAATGTATCGAAGAATGAAAGTACGTTAATAATGAGGTATTACTCTTCAAAACTCCAATATATGAACGTAATTAACGTTCTTGAAGAGAACATTCCACTGTAATCCACAGCATTAGAGAAATAATAAGAAATAATAAGTTGTAAAGAGAATGAAAAAATTAGAAGATAAAACTTGTATTCATGTTTTTTGAATAAAAAGTTCTAATAATACAAAATCGCAGATATTACCAAAGAAAAGAGATATCCTAAGCCTCCATCATTGCCTAGTTTTACTAACAGGAAAACCACTGCAAATGTCTCGAAACCAAAACATACCCTAGATTCCATGATAAATCCAATAAATGATAAGAGAAAAAATAATAATTGAACTTAAAAGGAATATATTTACAAAATAAAGCTATTTACAGATTGGAATAAGCCGCCATTGAAGGTGCTACATCCGGGTTTAAATTTAATATGCATTTGGGAATTTATTTCATACATAAATATTTTAGTCTACTATCTATCATAGTTATTTAGAGCAGCGTTCCTCAACTTTTTTATCATCACAGTCCGACGGATAATTTTACGTCGACCGGTATTATGAGACAATTTATTTATTTATTTATTAACTGAAAAGCCACTTGTTAATTGAAATACAATGGGGCTCTAGACATCCCCCTATCCCCATCACCTGAGACCCCCTATTCCTAAAATCATTTTAGAAACGATTAAAAATGTAAATCTCTTAATGAGACGACATATGTTTCAAAATATTCAAATGAAAAAATATATGTGTCATTTATCAATAATAATTGATAAACTCCAGAATAAATCATTAAGATTTATTCCTAATTTGATAGCCTACTTGATTTGACCATTCACCTTTACAGTTTTGTTTGTTTATATTAGAGTTTTTTTTTTTTTAACTTGATATGTTGATATGCTAATTCTACCATCTTTTACTCTTCTCTTTAATCTTTCCTATGGGCCAGCCACCCATGGTATAGGCACCCCTGTCCCTTTGGTCCTATTATAAAGAGAGAGAAAAGACTTTGAATTATGAACAATATTGAGAAAATAATAAATTGGAACTCTAAATTTTATCTACAAATTAATGGAGATCTCAACCTGGAAAGGAATACAAGTATATAGTATGAAGAGGGCAGTAAAAGCACTATTTATCTACTTAAGGAGGAAAATTATCATCATAGTTACCATGGTCACCAAAATAAAGTTAGATTTTTCTTCCCTGTTATCATAAAATAATAGTACCTAATAATTCCGCATAGTGGCGCCTCCTTCCTTCTTCATCCACTACTGGTCACGGCTGACGGCACATATTTTTGGAGAAATTTATTATAAATACTTGAAAGTTTTTAGTGATTTGGCGAAGGAGAGCTAGAGCTGGTTGCGAGGTGTCAAGGGGTCATTGGCAGGGAAGTATATTTTTTGTTTTTTTTTTAAGTTTTTTGGGTTTATGTAGGGGTAATTTTTGGGGGTATTAATTATTTAGGCGGGAAAAGAGGGAAATAGTTTTTGATCTGGGTTTGGTGGGGTTTTGAATTAATTTTTTGTATAAAAAAGTGTAATACTGTAAGGTATAGAAGAAGGGAATTATATATTTTATTTTTTGGGGAATTTTTGGGTTGAGTTTTAGGTTTGGATAGGGAATTTTTTGGGGTTGTGGGAAAACGTAATCAAAATTAACAGGGTTTGATAGGAGGGCTTTAAAAAGCTTTTTTATTTTTTTTTTTTTTTTAATTTATAGCGATTTGTGTTGGTTTTTATAATAAAAAAGGTTTTTTAATTTAATTTTGATTGTATTTAGTTTTAGAAGTACCGTATTAATTGTGGTGGTTTATTTAATTTTTTGAAGATAGAAATATGGGGTATAAGGATATGGGTGAGGTGAAAGCTAGGAATGTGAAGAGGGGTGTTAGGTTGAGGAAGGAGGGGGAAAAATGAGGGAGAAAGAGTTATGTGCGGGGAGGGATGTAT
>PXIH01S0015442.1:0-16957 GCA_003024985.2 Euperipatoides rowelli
GATGATTTGTATTTGTGATACAGAGTTCTGCACATCATACTTTTCGCTTTTGCAATTTCATTTTGCAAAATATAGTAAATAATGTAATAATTATTTCTATTTGCAACATTATTAGAAATAACGATAATTTATACATATTTGAAAAATTAATTCAGTACCAGTCAAATTGAAAAATTGTTTAAATTGATAAAAGAAATTGAGTGATATAGAACTATATTTAATGTGAATGTATTGACCAAGTAATTATTTAATGTGAATTTATTGACCAAGTAATATCTCATAAAAAAGACTTTATGAACGTATTTATAAAAAATAAATAAAATAAATTTGGAGCTTATTTGTTACTTCATAATTTATAAATGGATTTTAAAAGCTTAAATGTTTCTGATATATTAATATCAGCAAAATTATATGTAGGTCTATGTAATTTTTATAAGAAAATTTGTTTTAATCATTTATTTGTATCGTTTCAAGCACCATACTTCTTTATAATTGAATAGTAATAAAAAAAGTTATGTTCTTTTAAAAACTAGTGGTGTGTCAGTTGGTTCAATTGGAATAAAATAGTCTAAATAATGAGTTGATAAATGAGACATAATTTACGTAAGCTTTAGTTCTAATAGTTTATGAAATAAATAGTAAATCAAGTAAACCTAATCCCCCCTTTATGTATGCTTAACTTTCGAGCGAGCGCACTGTCGTAAATTTTATGACAAATTCAAATTATTTATAAAATGTGTCTATGTATATGGTCTTGTGGGTTTATCTCTGCCTTCAATTCCTAAAACTAACTCCCCACTACAATATTGGTAGGTTTTTACATGCACATATCCCATTTTATAGTTATTTTTTAGAATTATATGTAAAAAGATGTCCAGACATAAGTTTTACGACACGCTGATGTAATAATTTTGACTTTCAGGTAGAATAATACAAATATTATAAAACAATTAGGAACAAACTTATACATTTTTAAAATCAGAATTTAATGCAATTTCAAAAATCAAAACCAAAAAATTCTATCTCAAACGACAGAGAAACAGTAATGGAAAATGTTAGATAAACTGGCTTTTTTTTAATAGCTGACATTTAGAACAAAAATCATAAAAAAAAAATCTGTTAGTTGGAAATCATTTCTGTATATATTATAATTCCTGATAAAAAAATAGAAGTTTTTGTCATAGTATCATTTTGCATAAATGTGTGACTCGGATCCGAGTCATTCCACACACAGTAAAATAAATATTAGTAATATGCGGCTGACTCGGATCTGACACGCAGCATAAAAACTACACCACATTTCATAATAATTAATATTAAATTAGTATTAAAAATCTAAATTGAACAAAAAAAAAGCAACAACATTTAGCAAAATATAGAATAGATGTAAGAAATAATTTCATTATTACTCATATTTAAAAGTTCTTGTAGCTATTGCATTTTAATACATAGGATTCAATGAGTCGTAAAAATTACGACACTTGCCCGCTCTTGTTAAAAATTAGGGTGTGCCCGGTCGAAGGTTAAAGCTAGAATTTTTTTTGAGCTTTCAATTAATTTAGTAATAAATAATATTTTATTGTGTATAAAATAAAAAGTACTATAAATTTTTTTTGTAAATACATGGTAGGTAATATATTAATTTAATAAATAGATATGCATTAACTTTTGCCAATAGAGATAAGTAATTACCTTGTAATTTATTTTTTATTTTTATAAATATTCTATTAAACTATTTTGGAATTCTCTTTTAACTGTTAATCCAATAAATGGATAGGGTAAACCCAAATATTTTTGAGGAAGTTTATGGGTATATTGAAAATAAGGTTGATTCTTATGTTTTATCATTTTTAATTACTGATCTGTTACGAAAACAAAATTATTAATTATTTTTAAAATTTGTGATATATCTTTATTATGACTAAGTAAAATGGCGAAATCANCAACAAATGAAAATGATGTAATTTTTATTTTACAAAAAAGGCAGATAATAATATCCAGTTAAAGAAGGCGTCATCCAGCCAACCATTAACCGTTGCTCATCAAGAAAACTATTTAATTTGGTTTGACAAACTTATAGAAGATAATTGTCAAACTTTGAAAATTCAATTAAGGATACTTTGAATAAGTCTGTGCCATATGTTAAGCTCTCAAAAGTTTGAAATATTGGTATAAAACAATGCTCCCTATTTACTCACCTAAGCACTTCATATTTACATTATTTGACGAAAATCTTGAGTCTCGAATTGATGTTCCTGGAATAATAATGGAATTTGTTAAATTAGTTTGAAAAGATTCATTATCCAGCATATACTTTCCAGGAACTCAAGATATCTAGGAGTCGATTTCTCATCTGAGGACAAAAAGCTCGAAGCACAGAGATTATTTAAAAAAATATAACTCGGCATATGCAGTTCCTTCTACAATTGGAGGATTGAGCCAAACCATTGAGGTAAGGTTACACTGGTTTCCAGCAGATGAAAATTTTGATAAAGTTAAAGTTGCACTTAAGCNTTACTTAATTATTAAAAAAATTGAAAATGATAATTATAAAATTTCTGATGACTTGAGCCTAAAATCTAGCCTAATATCTATTAAAGCATTACTCAGCCCTGGATTCAAATTAATCAGGTCCCTCATTTAATGAATATTAGTGGTATTCCGATATTACTTACCATCAGGGGCAGAGAACCCATATGTTTATTTTGTCGTAAAGTGGGGCATAAATCTTTTGAATGTGCTTGCAGAAGATGTCAATTATGTCATTAACTATTTATGGGGGATCATGACAATTGTAATGGAAAAGACAGGTAAACTCTGTCTAATATAATTAAGAAAAATATTAATGAAGATCTGACAAGGAAACACAGGAGGAGGAAATGGAACAATATATAGATCACAATGGTAGTAAAGACTTCAGTCGTCAATCTCAGTCGCACTCAGATATAAACGAAAGTCAAATTGTAAACAAAAAAAGTATGACAGTAACCTAAATTCTGACCCTGAATTTGAAGCTTAGCAACAACAGGCGGCGCTGCCGCAAAATAATATGCCAGAATCTGAAGTTGAACTAATGGAGGAGGATGATTCAAGTAAAGTTACCAAGGAAGAGTTTGAAAAAAGTCTTCCGGACCATTTAAAAGTTTTAAGAAGGAGTAAGAGAATAAAGTTAGTTGCTTTAAAGGCTCACGAAAACAAGGTATCTAAAGATTGTGATAATAGCAATTCAAAGATAAGAGTTATCAAGGTTAAAAAAATGGACGTTAATTCTTATAAGTGAAGCTACAAAAATAATTTTGTTCGCTCAAATTCTCAAGTATTCTTTATTATGGTTTCATTGTCTATACAATCAATAAATGTTAGAACTCTAAATAAACATAAAATGCAAAAAATATTTAAAAATATTTTCTCATAAATTCTCCTAAAAAATTTTTTTTTACAAGATACTCGCAGGAGGAGATTAGAAGATATGAGCATATGGCAAAATGTATTGAAAGATTATGAGATATTTGAAAATAGACTTAATGCTCACCATCAAGGCCTTGCTATTTTGATATCTAAACAACTTAATTTTTGTATTATTGCTGTAAGTAATGTATCTGAAAATATAATGTCCCTTAAAATTTCATTTTTGAATCACTCGTTGTATATATAATGCACATACCTATTCTGAATTCTGAAAATTAGAGTGTTATGCAGTCATGACGAATGAATTAAAAAATGTTTGTGAACTGGTTATAATTATAGGCGACCATAATACATTAACAACGCTTATAAAGAAAGTGCTAATTCAAGATTTATGGAACTGTTTGATCTAAGAGATGTTGCAGTCATGAAAAATATTTCTATGATTAAAATGAGGGATAATAGATTTCAAAATCGTCTAGATAGATTATTGGTTAATTCTTCACGAGCAATAAGTTTTGATTTAAAATACATATTTGTTTTTTTTACAGATCATGTAATGCTAGTTTTGAATTGTATATTTCAGTGGAACAGTTATGAAAAGTATTTGAGAATGAGAATGATTCCTCAGTGTGATCAAGATGTTATGAACGAGTTTAATTCTGATTGTTTGTTTGTAAGCTTTTTGATGTATAACCATGTCAATGCTTACATTAAATCCATAACTTTGAAACAGTGTGCTTATAATTTTTGTGTGCTTTTAAATATTAATGAAAATAAAGCTATTGATACAGAGATAACAGAAAATAATCTAGAAATTAATAATTATGTCTATTGTCCTAGTGTTTCTGAGGAAAGAATTAGCATTTGAAGAATAGGAATGAGTACTTATTGTTAACACGGACTAAATATCTTAATTTAAAATGTCAAAAAGAAATATAATGTTACAAAAAATTCATTAAAATGGAAATATCATTACTTAAAAACAGGAGGAAAATCACTAACATTCATATATTGAAAATAAATAACAATATGATCATTGACAACATTGAACTAATTAGAAAAGTCAGCAACATTTTATTGATAGCATTGAATAGGCCTTTAAAAATAAAAGATCAATAGAAACATTTAAAAGATTTGCTGATGTTAAAAATATAAGTATTTTGTTTCAAGAAATTGTTCTCGTCCTGATTCATAGTTTATAGACTTAGATGCTGATATTTCAATGAATGAATTGATTGATTGACTCAATCAAGTCTGCAAAATTTAATGTTTCTCCAGGTCCAGATAGTCTGAACTATTCATTTTATAAGTTCTTAAGTAAAAGTGATAAAAAAATTACTCTTGAATTACATGAATTATTTATTACAAGGAAATATTGAGCCTTCAGTTTTGGCTGAGCATAATGCTTCTTTTATCAAGATGATTCCTAAGAGCACTAACTTAGATCAATGGGTTCCGGAAATTGATTAATATAGGCCTATCACACTTAAAAACTCATGTAAAACTGTTTCAGAAAATCCTATTAAACAGAATAACTCCATTTGTCATCAAGAATTTACCCGATGGCATATTTGGTATTAAAGGTTGACCTATATCCAAGACGTTGATGAGTCTTCATTCTATATTCAGTCTAAAATATGCTAAAAATAAACAAAAAATCTACTTAATTAAAATTGATATGACCAATGCTTGTTCATTCGTTAATGTTAAATATTTATAGTATATACTCATTAGGTATTTGGAAGTAGTAAGGCCATCAACATGATATTGAATTTAATAAAAAACAAGACCATAGCATTCATGAACCAAAAGGCTTATTCTCACTTTAGTGTATTGTTGGATGCAGTTTTAAAAGGAGTGCCTGTTTCTTCTACTATATATACTATTTATTTAATGGATCTGCTTCTCAAGTTAAGGAAGTGTTCAATTGGCTTTTGGATTGTTAATAAATTACTGAAAGTTGATATGGTATCTTTTATAGATGATCTTAATATAGTAGTCACAAGCAGGGAACAAATTTGATCTGTGTTGGTTTCGTTCGCTGCGATGACATGTGTTCAAATTAATTTTAATAAGTCTTACGTCTATGATGTATATGGTCGAAAAATAATGACTTACAGAGAAATGAATGGTCTGCGTACACTAATTCTGGGAATTTCATTTCCGATTGAAAACAACACATCTATTATTTACAGCATTCTTCTGTAGAAGATGACTGAAATAGAAGTGGTGGCTAACAAAAAACTCTATACTAAGGGATGGATTGGCAGAACAAAGTTAATCAATACTCTGATCATTTCTAAATTGTCTTATTACATGCCTTTTGTTTTACTCAATAATAAATTTTTAACATGTTTTTCAGAATAACTCAAAGATGTATTTTTGGAAAATATAAATACATGTCTAATAGAAAGATAATTGGTGATCAGAGACATGAAGGTTTGGGTTTGATTGAAATTAATTTATACATTAAATAGATCAATGATTTTAAATTTTGTTTTTACTAATATATGTTTGAATTCACAGTTAAACAAATTACTAATGATGGAATATAAAAAAGACAGTTCTTTGATTTGCACTTGGATTTCTACATATAAAGAAATTAAGGAAATGTTGGGAGAAGATTCTAAGACTACTTATAAGAAATTGGCAAAAATAACTATTCACAGTCAAGATAATTTATGTAATTATAGAAATAATCATGTAAATTTTAAAAAGGTTTTGGAAATACATGTTACAGATACATTTCAAAACCTTGTTATTAAATACTCATTGGGATTGATACCAGTGAAAGAAAGACTATTTAGGATAAATATCAAGACTTATAATGTTGACAGGCCTTTAGGATGTGGACAAATTGAGAATTTTATCATTTATTTTGGAATTGTACGAAGGCAAAGTATGTATTTTATTATAGATAAAGCTTGTCTAAATATATTTTAAATGAAGTGTGGAATAAAAGGTTAATAGAGGATATTCAACTTAAAATTAGAAAATTCATATGGGTTATATTTTATGCCATTTGGAAGATTCGTTGTCAAGTTGTTTTTCAGAACATTAGAGAAAAAGATCTCTTGTTTAATTTTTTTGATATAGTACATCAAGAGTACAAAAAAGACATTTTATTTGCCAGAAAATAAGTTTCAAACTTTATGGGATTCAGAAGTTATTAAGTAGTATTGCTTTGTTAGTTTCTTTTTATGTCATATACAGGTAATCTACTGGTCTACCTTTTATTTGTGGAACATGTATTTTGTACATACAAAATTTCTATTATTTTCATTGGTATCAAACATTAATTTAAAACAGTAAGTATCTGTTTTACATTTTATTTTTGTATATACTATTACAGTAGTTTTATAAAAAAAAAAAAAAAAAAAAGGCAAATAAATTCCTAGTTTAGCCTTGTTAAATTCATTAATCAAAGCATCAATGTATATAAAAATAAGTTGGTACTTAAGGGAGATTCCTGGGTTATACCTTTGTTCAATTTAAAAGAATAATAGAAAAATCATTTGTCGTTAAATGATATTTGTTTATTAGCAATATAATTTATTATAATAATGCTCTAGATAAATTACTAGGATCAAAATAATGTATTTTGTGTTGAACTAAAAATTTTAAATTTTCAAAATCAAAAGCTTTACTAATATCTAACAAATTAATTATGGCATTATTATATTTTGTTTCTTTTATACATAAGATAGTTTATTTTAAAATAATAATTGATGTTTGATACCGTAATTCTATTTTTTTATTATTGCAAATCGAATGTTCGAAACTAATTTTGACATATATAGGTAATTGCCTACTTAATTTTTGATTAATTATAGGCCTAATGGCAAATAATTTTGTATCTAAAGTTTCAGATACTAATAGGTCTTAATTCTTTAATTAATGGATGATTAAAATATATTTGATTAATCCAATTCTTGTGTAATTTTTTTAATAGTTTATCAAACGCATGCTTAAGTTTTATAATAATCATTATATTAGGGTCTGGGGCACTTGTAGATTTTTTATTAGCTAAATTAATATCATTTATAATTTCAAAGTTTATGTCATTATTATACTGTAAAATTAGATGGAATTTCAACATATATAGAATTATAATGAGAAACTTGATTTACTAATTCCCATTTAATTAATTATGTCATACATTATACATAATTAATATTATGTCTAATATATGAAACTTTATTATTGATATTTTATTAAAAAAAATCATAATGTTAATTTATTTATTTCAGGTCCGGATGTGATTATATATATTCAATAATAGTGTATTTAAGTTTGTTCTTGTTTAATTTATAGTTGATTGTATGCTTTTTGACATAATAAGAAAGAAGGTGTATTTTGATAGATTATATTCATTATATGTTGAATTATTGATGAATAAAATTGTAACTGTTATTTAAGTTTACTTTTAAAAACATATTAACCTTTTTTACTAACATCTGCAACTATATTTTAAATTTAAACCATTGATCTGTTGTAATATGATTTTTATTTATAAAAATGTTTGCAGCTGTATAAACAGTAAAAAATTTACTTGGACAAAATCCCATTGCTGGATGCATAAACACTTGTTTTTTTTTTTGGACTGAATATAATTGAACAATATCCTGTTTCATAAAAAAAATGTTACTGACAACAGCTGTATGATGTGAAAATGTGACTGGGATAGAATAATAAGTGTATTTTGAAAATGTTTATGGTGTGATAAATATGTAATCCAATCTATTTGAAGTTCTCAAATAGCGTGTTAGTAGATTATTTTTTGATTTCAATATAGTAATATCAAACATACTATTATATCTTACTATAACTAAAGAGACAATGAAATACTATTTATATTAATTTATTAAACATAAATTCAAGTGAACTGAAGTAGTCTATAATCATATTGACTACCGTACTGTAAATTGAATGCATAGAATAGTTATATTCTTTTAATCATGCATGCAACATGTGAAATGCTTCATTGTGTTGTTTGATAAACTAATAATGTATTAAAAAATATCCACCACAATTACCCTCTCTTGTTTGAAATTCTTGGCCTTGTTGAGTACCGTAATTGCCCTGGTGGTGAAAGTGTATTCTGGTGATCTAGTTCTTTTGGTTGTGGAGATACTAGAGTAGAACAATAGGTATGGAAACACTTTATTTGTACTCCCTATGTGTCTCAATCTTCTAATTGGAGCATTTGCCACTTTTGCAGTAATGTATCTGATAAATTACAAGGTCTTAACTGGTTCCAATGACTCTTCCCTTCCTTCCTGTTATCAAAAACCATGTAGAAGGCAACTGGGCTGATGTACTTTTTGATAGTTCTTATTATCCATTTGCCAGATTTTTTTTTTATGGAGAAGGATTTTGATAAGATTTGTTGACCAATTAAATTTTTTTTTATTTTGGTATGGAAAGTAGTGGGTTTAAATGTTAAATTCTTATGTGTAAACTATGTCCTAAAACCATTTCAGTGGTTGATTGTTTTAATGTTGGGTGGGGAGTACTTCTATATATGAATAATAATTCATTTAGCCTGTTTTGTAGTGGAACATCATGGACATTGTCTAATTTTAATAAAAGCCTTTTGATTATATCTACAAATCTCTTGGCTTGGCCATTTGATGTGGGTGATAGAGCACAATTTTCATATGGTTTATACTTATATTTTTGCAGATTATTTCCAACAATTCAGAAGTATAAGTGCATACCATTATTGGTCACTATATTATGTGGAAATCCGTGATGAACAAAATAATTTTCTAGAGCTAACATAATAGTTTTTGAGTCAGTTCTAGATAGAATCTTAACTGCAGGCCATTTTNAAAAGGCATCTACTACTACTACCATGAAAGTTTTATCGAAGAATGGACCCATTAAATTAATATGCACCCACTGCCAAGGTTCTCTGGCACAGATCCAATTATAAAGTGGAACTCTTGGTGAATCCTTAGATTGTAATAAACATTTCTTATAGTTTCATGAATTTTGAGAATATAGTGCCTCCAGCTAATTTGGTGAAAATCTCATCGATAATAGAGGAATATTGCAATTTTTTTAGTTATAGGAACTATCAGTATGCCCCAATTTAAAAATTTAACAGTTGTTAATATTCCTTATACTTGTAGTTTAGATTGTTCAACTCGGCAAAAGGAACAGGGCAATGTTTACAAAATTTGAGTATCACACCCTCTTTTAAGTATAATTTTGCGTTATGGTCAACAATACAACCTAACTTTGATGAAACTAACTCTTGGAATTTTTGTAACAATGCTTTTAATTGAACCTCTAATATTTGAAAAGTTAATTAATTGTGTTGTTCTGTTTAAGATATTCATCGATAATCCTAGTGCTTGGAATCATATGTAACCAAATAGCATAGATAATCCTTTCCCATTATAAATAATTTTGAGTTATCTGCTTTAATATTATTTAATTGCACGCTTACCTTGTAAACCCTAAAGGCTTTATAATGTGCTCAAACACTATAATACAATAAGCGTGGACCACAATGTTCTTGCTGGCCAATATTTTTTAAATATATAATTCTGCATTATTAAAACTGCTGCACCAGTGTCTAGTTCAAAAGGAAACTTTTTACCATCAATATCCAGCAGTACAATAATTGGCTGTAAAATATTACTTTGATTATTAATATTCACATTAGTATTCATGACATAATCTTCTTTTTCTACATTTATTTCATCAATTTGTTTAGCTGTTTGAATTATTTTGGACTGTTGTTTAGCAAGCTTTTTATTATTTATAAATTGACATAGTCCTTATGTGTCTTGTTTCTTACAGTAATAATAAGAGCCATCTTTAAATTTACACTTATCAGTTGTGATTTTCTCCACAATGTCAGCATTATTTTTTTTAATCACTAGTGATGATAGACAGGTTTATTTACTTTCTTAATAGTTAGCATTTCCTTTAAATCATTTTTTATTTCTTTGTAGAAAAACTTGACTTTTATTGGAAAGTTCTGCAGTGGCTGCTATTTGAATTAGATCACCAAACGAAATGCCATCTTTCATTATAAGCCACTTCTGAATAATTGTATAAACATTGGAAATAAAATTGAGGATAAGAGAGACAATTGTAAATATGTTTTGGGGGGGAGGGAGGGTGGAGGAGGATCTGAGGGTGGGGAGTGGATTTGTGTTCAGGTGGGTATATGATTGATATAAATTATATGTGCAAGTATAGTACAACATATAATATGTAATGTACATTGTATATTATATATAATTAACATTGAAAGATGCAGTTATATTGTATTTTGTATATTAGTGTGTTGGCTGGTTTGATCATCTCCATTCAATTAGCATTATAAAGTTGGCTTTTTCTTATGACCAGACTTAATTGTAACTAGCAGTAGTCTTGATAAATTGCTTTTAGATCCAAAAATTCATAACTTTTCTGATTAAAATAAAACTAATAAAATTGTTTGATACAACGTATCTCCACTAAACAGCTGTTGTCTTTTGCAAATACTCCTCAACATAACTTCCTGCAAGTTATCAACTATTAATAATACATTAAGCATAATAATTTAGTTTATTAATATATTGTTTAGTTTGATCATTTCAACTTACCTAGCATACAAATATATTTTCTGAAGACCAGCCTTCATTGGGAGAAGCAGTAATATTGATGCAAAAATTTTTAATTGATTAATTAATAACTTTTCAGATTAAAACAAAACACCTCTGCTGCATTTGTATGAATTATAATGTGCTGGTATATGGCAAATATGCTTTGTGCCTGACACAAGATGACAGTTTTCAAAAGCAAATATTACTTTGAAATAAAATTCATAGTATATTAAAGTTTACGTTAATTTGATTCTTAATATCCATTCTCAATAGCATTGATTTTAGTAGTAACTTTGAGGGCATAAAATAACTGGCCTCAACCAAATAATAAAAGTAAATTGAATGTTCTAAGCCCTTTCCTACAATGAAAGCAAGTGAAAAAAAAAAGATTGGTAATAGTATAAAAATAGGCTGCTTTCGCCGGGACCTAGGTCTGTAAAATCATTGATCTTTTGATTATGAGTATAGAGGATCAAAAAGAGTAAGTTGGGATTACTAATGTATCTAGGACATAGCTGTGCAAAATTCACTATTTCAAATTTCTGCCATATTCGTTTTGTGGGGGGGGGTTTGACTTCTATAAAAATTGGGCACTTTTCAAAGTTTAGGAGGTACATCTTTGTTCTGACAAGTGCACTTGTCCAGTGTTTTGCAGTATCTCTAATTTATGCTAAAGTGATTTAAAAATTAGTTAAAGAAATCGATGTGATTGAATTTTGATGATATTCACTTTGTGTTTCCTTTTCACATGCAATACTATCATGATGAATTTCTTGAAATGATACAAAACAGAATTGATGTAGTATAAATTTGCAAGTTTTTAATATTAATGTTTTTATTATTATTGTGAAATCAATTAATTTATATTTGATCTACAAATGAAGAAGTATGCATATCATGGCTGCCATCTCCAAGTTAATTGCCCAAACAAATTTTTCCTCATGCAATTTTCGGGTTTCTGTATAGTGAAAGAATGATGGGAATGAACTAGAATATCCAGCATCACTTCTTGTTACTATGACTAAAAAATCAGTTGCTTAATATTTTTTCCCTATGCAATAATTATGTGCACTTCTTAAGTTTAAAAAAAAAAAAAAAAAAAAATGGTGAAGTGACAGTCTTAACACTGTGTGTGTGTGATCCACGGTCTGGGAAAGTTTTTTTTTTTTTTTTTCCTGCATAGTTTTGAAATTAATTATGAGAATAAAAGGTATATAGTAATAACTTTATGTGGTCCCAGTTTATTTTATTACTTGAAAAAGAAAAAGAAAACTTCCAAATTATGGACAAATCTAAGCTGGACATAGTGTAGCAGGGATATTAAAAAACTTAGAAGCTTATCGATCCCGCAAAGACTATTTTTCCTTCGTTTATAAAAGATCCTTTATAGTGACTATACTATGTTATCTTCTATTAATACATATTTCAGTAAGCTGCTACTAGCGTGAAAGACACAGTAGTAAATACTGCAAGAAAGCCGCCCGGCAGACCATCAAGCCCCATCTAGGAAATCTACCAATGGAGTGCCAACCCAGATACACTCTCAGGATTCTGTGCTCATCTTCTCATCTGGCCTGGTAAGATTCATCAAAGCATATAACCTTATTACAACTCCAGAACTAGATATAATTTAATAGAATCATAAGAAGCATGTTTTAGCTCTCTCTAGATGCAAATAAATAGTAGAATTTATAGAATAGCTGACGCTATTTATATTTAAATGCTTTACCGATTCTCACTCATTCCCTTTTTTAATGGAAGCTCGACTTTTTTTATCGGCCGATTGTAAATAAAGTGACCAGGACTGCTAACCCTCACCCCTCTCATCTGTCCTAAGCGCTGATAAGAGAGGTCGAGCACTTGCAATAGAAGTCCCAAGACAAGGGACTATGGTATTTATTTATATTAGGTTCTGTCTCTAAACATTCAGAATAACTGGCAATATTGTTCTTAAGATTAGCTATGAGAGTGAGATTCTTCTATTGTAAATATTATGCTTAGAAATAAGTACTTGTTGAAATCAATAGGAGAAATGAAATCTTGCATATTGCTGTGTAAAGCTATCAATGTTTCGGTATATCATTATACCAATTAGTGATAGCTCTAAATATCTAATGATACCTATTTATCTATCTAGCTGTATTTAAGTAGAAAGTAATGTAACTAATAGTAGTTCTCACAAAATGAAATTCTCAAACATAATTTTCCTAGACATTTTTGGATTTAAATATAAAACATTATAAATGAGTGATCTATTAAGATCAGAGTGCAAAATAATCTAACAATAAGAAATATTATATTGAGATGACTATGTACTATACACGACAATGCAATATGATCTATTTTGCACTAAAATTAACTTATGATAAAAACATTTATGTTCCCTATCATCTTCCAAATAATAGAAGGGGGTGTCACTGTTAAACATTTAAAAGAATCTTGATGAAAGAGACTTGATCTGCTATCAGCTGTATTAAATAGTTCACATGTAGGCGTCACATATGAGTATTTTTTTATTATTTCTAATAGGGCAATAAAATAGTTTATTGATCCTCATGTACAGAAGAGCATTTAAATATTGAGCCGCGATGCGAATGGGGCCTTAGTTATTCCAGAAAATCACATGTCCAAATGACTTTTCACCTCAATATTTCAGATAAACAATTTTACTGTACAGACAAGTTGATCAATGATTAGAAATACTATCTTATTATGAATGTTTATTTCTAATCATTTTAACTTCAATATTTTGATTCTATTCTTATTTCTCAACAACAATATTAAATAGTTAAACATTCTCAACTAGCAGAATTTTTTTTTTGGAATTGATTTCTTAAATAATCAAGAAAATATCAATTGCAATGTTAAAACTAATTGTAATATTCAGATGTACAGGGTATCTCCAACGTTGTATTATCCTATTTAATTCATAAAAGAATATGTTGCAAAAGCAATTATAAAACTAGTTATTACTGTGGATATGCTGCAGTTAAGATTCTTATTATTTGAATAATATCTCACAGAACATTGAGAGAGAGAGAGTAAAAAAACAACTAATTATTTGCTTTAGATATGAACCATATTCAATATTTTCATGTAAGACTATGTATGCATTACTAAAATAAATGATTTACTTTCTTATTGCACCAATGGATATTGTAAAACTATTACTTGATTGGAATTCTTGTCTGAAATACATTGTGTGTGTGTGATCAATAACCCCAAAATAATAAATTACTACATTTTTTGGTGTGGTAGGAGATTGTAAACACCCTGTACTTTTGTCATCCTGCTAATGGCCAAATCAAACAAGGTCAAATAAAAAAAAAATGAAATTTTTTTATTTGTAAATGCAAATGCTCCAAGCTATTCCAGCTTATAATAATAAATATCTAAAAACTAAAGAGAGAAAAAAAGTGATAGCAAATGCAGTCAAAATTAGCTATCAGACGCAAAATTCTTACAGTAATTATACTTTTTAACTTTTAAGAACATTAATTATAGACACAGCAAACCTTCAAAAGGCAAATAAATAGAAGATAGAAAGTAAAGCTTAGAACTTTTAATACATATCTGGCCACAGACAAAAGCTGGGCTTATAAGCATTAGTAACAATGAAAGCAGTAAGAGTTGGGAAATTCCTTGGCTTAGACCACACCTGACCAAAACAGATCAGCATTTGTGATTGTGCAGTGGTATACGCAGTAGCAGCAGCAATGGAAAGCAGGGGTAAAATAAAGTAAAGAAATATTACCAACCACTGCAGGGTAGGGTCCAGGAAGCACCTGATGATAATGTACACCTTTCCCTCCAACCTCAAAGAAAGAAAGAAACAAGTAAAAATTGGAAACTAAAAAAAAAAAACATATACATAAATAAAAAGAAAATAAAATGTAGAAAAAAAAATAAACAAAAAAACTAAAAACAAACAAAACAAAGAGAAAAACATGTTTACACAATTAAAAATACAGGGATGCGAAAGGAAAGAAGTGAAGCAGTCATATGCATGCATTAATCTTCATGATTTCTCAAATATTCACAAGTTCAAACAAACACATAGAAGTGATAAGGGATTATTAGAGAAACATCTAGATTACAAAGAAGAGAAAATAAATTTATTAACGGATGGAAAGCTGGGAATATCTTTAGTGGTGCCATCTTCTGGATATAAGAAGTTATTATTTTCCAGAATTAATTTCTCATCCATTTTACACTTTGATTAGGGAATCAGTAGGAGGAAAATCATAACGTTTCATGACCATACATCAGATATACACTTTATGTGTCACAGATATGCTTTCACTTAAAGGCACATTTTGCAAAATCCCCTAGCAGCCGGCAGTGAATGCAAATTTCTAAGTGCAAAGCAAGGTCATAAAAGCTATATCTGGACTCATAAATGCCGCCATAAGTGATTTGGTCATTGACTTCTCCTTCTCTTTACAGTCCCTAGGAATTCTGTAAAGAGAATGACATTCCCTTTAGGATAAGAATAGCGAAGGACTGTGCGGGTGATTTGTTTCATGCCAATATATTATGTTGTCTTATAATTAAGCAGGGAAGTGAAGTACAAGCACAAGTGAAACACAAAAGGTGGTCTGTATCTGATTTGGTCACTCCACAATGCACATGGTGCCTGTGGAGGGAAATATAAGGTTGCATATTCTAAATAGCAACTCGTTAGCTTCTCACAAGCAGACAGGGAATGCATTGATTAAATAAAAGGACCATTTTTTTTCCTTTTCTACAATTTACAGTAAACAGAAATTTTGGTTGGATATTTAAAATTAGAACTGTTTAGTACTTCAGCTATCATTAAAATAAGTATCATTTTAATGTAATATTTTCCTCATTGTCTATCAATTTAATGAAGTCTTAAAGCTCAAAAATATTTTTTCATTTAAAGGAAAGCTCAAAAATATCTAGAACAATATCATAAACAACAGGTCGTCGAATTCATTCGGTCATTTCAATTTGAATTATTTTGTCATTGAGTTGTCGGTAAATAAAGACTATTTCTTTCTTTTTTGAGTTGTTTTTCGTCAGTGAGTCGTTTGCAATAGATTAATAAATAAATTTAACAAAAAAAAAAAGAAAAAAATCTTAATGCTGTAATTTTGATTTATTTTTATGAAAATCAACTTTTCCGTGATAGAATGTATATTTAGATTTTTTTGACAGCCATATAAATATCTGAAAAAGAAAAAAAATTGAAAAGTGTGTTTCTTTTATACAGAAGTGTAAAAAAAAAAAGATACTGTATGTAGTACAGGTAGCCTACCTCTCTCTTATATTTCAATGGATTCCTTTGGCAATTTAATTCTCAATTTGTCATTTCGATTTAGTTGCATATTTTAGCAAACTACAACTCAGATCAAGACTTTGGTGTAGTTTGATTTTTGAAAATAGGCTGTTGACCTACATAGTGATATGAGTGCAAACTCTTCTTTCTTTTGTCACTATGATCACTATCAAGATGGAAATAGTTCTCAATAACTAGACAATAAATTTCTCATGTAGGACGGTTTTCATTAGTTGCCAATTAGTCCAGCTTGGAAATATACATATTATGATATAATCAACAACCAATGGAAGCAGGAGGACTTCAATTCTGAATACATTTCTGGCATAGACATTTTACAATTTATTATATTATCTAATTACAGGTAGTACTCATCTTTCATTCATTCAACATTCATACAAGTCACACTTGCATAATTATCATTTAATATATGAAACTCTTAATTAAAATTTTATAAACCAAATTTGCAATTTCAGACATCAGCAAAACTCAATGTTCGCAAAAAAAAAAAAAAAACCATCAGAAAGTCTAGTGTCCCAACATTAAAATTAATTTCTACTATCTACTAAGTGTCACTTCAAATAAGCTGAGAGAACTACAACCTGAGAAAAGAAATTAGTTTAAAAAATTAACTTTTATT
>PXIH01S0015450.1:4484-16419 GCA_003024985.2 Euperipatoides rowelli
TTTATTTTATATTTTGTTAAATACATCCTATGAGGGAGGAGGTAGCCTAGTTCTGGAAAGTGCAAATCAAAGAAGGGGGAGGGGGGGGGTGTAGAGATGTATAAAAAGGTAAACATCAAAGGATTTTGAGATAGCTCCTGCTGCTAAACTGTGTCAATAATTATTGCATTTTATGCTAATTTTTAGTCAATTTTCTAATGGAACCACTAAATATTTAAAACTTCCAGTAATTCTAATGGAATAATAAAATTAAGGCAGTCAATAATAATATTCATTGTCTAAACAAATAAACTTAAGAAAAAAGTCCCACTAAACTATTAAACCACCATCATGTAGGCTATACTGTCCGATTTTAAGCTGTCACTAGCATTTTGGCCAAATGCTAATTTTTGGCTAAGCATAATCAGCCAAAATGTTATTTATGTATTTTTAAAATGAAATGTAAATTTCAGCATTAAAATTTATTTGGCTATAAACATCAAATTATTGCTAAAAATTGTCTACTATAATTAGCCAAATGGTTAATTATAGTTTTGGCCCAGCTTGTAAGCATCATACGAGTTTAAAACTCTGCATGTTCTCCTCGTTCTTATTCCAAACAAAGATTCTTTTAATACTAGATCCAAAGTTTAAATTCTTTAATGAATTAGAATTATAAGAATTTAGGGATCTTATACTTTTCTTTGGTGAGCAAAACTACAATACCGGTAATATTAAAGAGAAAAAGAAATTTGTTCTTGCAAGTTTTTAAATTTTTATTAATTGACTAAACACGTAAATGGACGCTGGCATACCAAGTTAAAACCAGCATAGCCATTTACTCAAACATACATGTTTTAAATGTAAATAATAGTTTGTTATTTATAACTATTAATTTTTTTAAATATAAGATACATTAGATTAGATTTAAAAGTTGTAAAATTCTAATTTTGAAATAAATAAACTTCTCATTTATTTTATTCATCTACTTTTTATTATATTATTTAAAAAAGGGCATAGTGGAAAAAAAGAGCATGTCGTTTCACAAAAAACGCTAGTCATTGCGCCACCATCCAAATTTTACACCTTTGATCGATTTTATTAAATTATGCTACCAGTATTTGGCTAAGTAAAATTAACCCCATATTTTGCTGTTTTTTGAGCATTAAAAAGGGTACAGTTCATGTTTGAGTAAGTATATCATCATTTTTACTCTGACATTGTACTTTTTGTGGCATCAAGATTTACCTACGGTACTAAATTAATGTTAATATAAAAAAACACAATTTTCTAAGCTCATAAACTATGACTGTGATACAGTCATAGTTTGCAATCATAAATTAACCTTAATTTTTGAAGCGTCTTAATGTCTAGTATAATAAACTAAGATTGCATTATGTATGGATATGGTATATGAATCATTTTGCCTTTTTTAAACTAAAATAGTCATGTCTCAGATATGATAAATTCACTAGAGCTCGTCAAATGGTTTGCAATCTTAAACTAATGTTAAAGTAGAAGTGTCTGAATTTCTAGACTAATGCAGTTAATAAATTAAGGTTACGGTATACAGCTCATGTAACAAATGATCTCAGCCATATCCAAAGTTATTAAAATACCATACATGCTTAGATTGAGAATAACAAAGGTGCCGTGTAATATTAATTTCAGACAGATTGCTAAACTGAGAATAACAAAAGCAGCCAGTGGTACTGGGTATTGATAATATTTATTTCACAATGTCTAAATTAAGAATAACAAAGGCAACCATTGCTTTGTATAATATTTAGTTCAGCCAGCTCACAAAATTGAGAATAACGAGTGCAACCACTAGCGTTGTAACTTGTACACAAGCTTATTATTATTATTATTTATTTCACAATCATAATGGTTAAGCTGTTGAAATAATATTTCATCCAGATCACTAAACTATTCTTGGTCATACTATTAAATTGAGAATAATGAAGCCATTGGCATCATAAAGCATTTATTTTAAGGAGATCACTAAATTGAAAATAACAAGGTTAATGTCAACTTTTTCTTATAGGCTTGAAAAAAGCTAATTGCTAAATGAAGATTTTAGAAAAAAAAGTGTTATTCTGAATTTATCGAACTAGCTGAAATAAATATTATACAATGCCAATAGCTGCCTTTGTTATTCTCAATTTAGTGATATTGCTGGAATAAATATTATTTAATGACAATGGATGCCTTTGTTAGTTTCCATTTAGTGTTACATTTTTTAAAACGTAACAGAAAAAAATGTTCTAACAAGAAAAAAGCAACAATTATGATATAAAACACAATACAAATACAGTACAATGTAAAATCCCAAAAGAAAAAGGAAAAACATTGTGAATGAAACGGATTACAACAAATAAAGTGAAACAATAACAATAAATGAAGCACTAATGTAACACAATTTAAAAAGGAAATATTAAAAAAAAAAAAAAAAAATTTCATAAGAATCCATTAATGAATGGATGATATTCAATTCCAATGCCCACAATTTATTTAAAGATACTGTACATCACCGTACACACAAAAAAAATACAGTAACAACAACAAACTGAAATACAAAGATAAAAATAATTAACTTTATTTATCTATAAGTGTAGGCCTATCTGTATAATTTTTTTCTTTTTTTTAAAAAACATTAGGTACTGTAAAACACAATTATTGTTTACAGCCAAAAATAGGAGCGGTAATCTCTTGCTTATAAAAATTCATCATTACAGAGATTACCATACTTATTTAAAAAAAAACAGCTGACCAAAGCCTTCATTTTTTTTTAAAATTTATCTAATTGTAGGCTACATAACTAGCGGTGTATTTCTTTTTATTCTTAGAATGCGTTTATTTATACAAATTGAATCAAAATAAACATTACAAATAAATAATTTATTTTTCATAAAAATGTGAAGAATTCACCGGGAATTTTACTGCCACGTGAAAAGATCCTTCATAAATATTTAAAAATGAGTCAATATTTAACACATTGAAATAAAAACAATATCCTCTTTGGTTTTCTTAATTTTTCATAAATTGAATCATAAGTACAGAAAATAATAATTATGCCAAACAGTTGTTTGATATTGCTTTGCATACGAAAAGTTATTTTGAGTGCTTATGTGTTACACAGTACTATATAACTAAGTTCGGTATTAAAATGCTCAGAACGTGCACACTATCCTTGCAATATCCTCCAGATTTGTAGAGAAAGTTACATATTATTAAATGTCTGCCATTTTTGATAATGATTTGAAGATTTAATTTTAAAAAAAAAGGCAATATGCATACCACATTATCTATTTGAAAATAGAAATAAAAAATTTAATGTCTTATTAGCTATATTTTGTTTTGTTTTTTTAAAAATATATTTAATATTAATTCTTCATACTTGTATGATTGTAATTGGATTAATGTCAAACATATTTTTTTTTACATAAACACACTGTAACGTTTAGGCAAATATTGACTTGACTAAGTCTCATGCCAAGAAAATCATGAATTACGGTAGTCAAAATTTTATGTTATTTTATGACAGTTTGAACTTAGAATTAATAAATAAATAACTCATTTGATTAAAATTACTAAATTTAATTTACAAGTACGTTAATAAATAATTTATTGTTTAAAATTGTGTACGGTACTTTATTAAAAGAAAAATATTCAAATTTAAGATAGCAAATAGAAATAGTGTACAATTCTTGAAGGATTACCGTTTTTTTTTTTGTATGGTTGATGCTCTATTTGCTACATTCACATACGAAAGTTAACACTCAATAGATACAATGCTTGAGTACGAGTGCTCACTTAAGCTCCGATAGATTTACCTTTCAATGCAAAGTCAATGAACAACTTTATTTTTTGTTATCTATAATTCGATGCAAATACTAGACAATTTGACTAGATTAAAATTAAAATATTTACCTGTAAACATTCACAAAATCCAATAACAAAGATTAATAAAATTTATATGCATATCAACTGTAGTGTCTCGAACTAATGCACATTAAAAGGCTTATATTTCAACGTACAGTAAATTAAATTCTAAATATATAGCCTACTCTTACATCCAAATGAAAACGACAGTAACTTGAGCAATACAATTTATCCTCAATCAACTGGATATTTCTTCTTTACAATGCATATTTTGCTCTCAAGATTCATTGCTTAAAAAAACACACATATATGAGCTGATGAAACTTTAACTTTTCTCGTCTCATTGGCCGCTCTCACAAAGCTAGGTAATATAGACTCAATTCCATACTTGGTAAATAATTCAGTGTTAGTGGTTATGATTTTTTTTTTTAATTTGATAATCGATTGTTTATCCAAGATTTGATTAAAGATAATTATTGTATTGTGTACCTGTATATTGCGGAGATTGATTTTAAAGAGAACTTTGGGAAAATTTTCAGATAGTCATTGAGAAATTGTATTTCTGGTGAAATTTTAAAATGACAATTTTCTTTTTTTTTATTATTATCTTTTCACAATTTAAGACGTAAAATGAAACAAATTTCTCCAATTTTTGAATAGCTGTCGAATGCAATTTTTATAAAATCTAAAATCACTTCATCTTTAATAAGACATAAATCTGGTTTGATTCTTCCTGATGTAGCATGTGAAGTCTTGGATTTCAAAATTCACATTTTCTAATAAGTCATTTATTTTTTTAAAAAATCAACATTACAACACTTTGTACATTATTTAATGGACGGGGACTTTGTTTAAAGACATTGCTTTAATGTTACACGTAAAAGGTAATCCATTATAATAATGTTTATCTTTCTATTTAGGAATCACCAATAACTTTTTCAACACTTGAACTACAATTATGACTAGATAATTTAGTTAAGAAATTTTGAGCATACTAATTTTTCTTTGCAAAAAATTGGTTGCAAAATTTCTCACATTTTTAAAGTCAGTTTTATCACAATGGCTTTAGATTACTTTCCATTTGCTTTGGTATATTGCTTTTCCAATATCTTTAGAATTTATTTGAAATATATTTTTGAAATCTATTGTCAAAATTACAATTAATATCACTAACTATGCACAAGTGTTTATTGACTTCCCAACACAATCTTGAGGTATTTTTGATTCATTCCTAATTTTTAAATTATTTTGTGATATATTGGATGGAGTTTCACAAAAGTTATCATTTTGTGTAAATGTTGTGATATTGTTCTCGTTTACAAGACCTGAATTGTATCCATTTTTTGCCCAAGTTTGAATGTTTTCGTTTGATTTGAACTCCAATTCGTTTTCGTATTGCCTCAAGCAGTTTGCTACAAGGTCTTTCAATTGTCGAAGAGTAGTTGGTTTGAGTTTGGCAAAGTCAGTATACAGATCATTCCCAGTAGCTTCGGAATAGGGTTCATTTATCCTGATTATTTCTGTAAGTATATAAATGTCATGGATTTGAAGTTTCTCCACATCTTCACTTAGTTTTAACAATTCTTCATGGCTCACAGGTTTCATGTTTTCTTTAGTTATACCTATTGGAACGCACTTTATTTGAGTTATACTTACTGGAATATGCTTTCCTTCAGTTCTTACAGGAATACACTTTTCTTTAGTTACACTTAAAGGAATAAGCTTTTCTTCAATTATACTTATTGGAATACACGTTTCTTCAGTTATACTTGCAGGAATATACTTTTCTTTAGTTAAACATGCTGGAAAACGTTCTTCTTCAGTTATACTTACAGGAATACAATTTTCTTTAGTTATACTTACTGGAATATGCTTTTCCTCAATTATACTTACTGGAATACACTTTTCTTCAGTTATACTTACAGGAATATACTTTTCTTTAGTAAGACAGACTGGAATAATATGTTCTTCTTCAATTATACTTACAGGAATGCAATTTTCTTTAGTCATACTTACTGGAATATGCTTTTCTTCAATTATACTTACTGGAATACACTTTTCTTCAGTTATACTTACAGGAATATACTTTTCTGTATTTACGCATACTGGAATACGCTCTTCTTCAGTTATACTTATAGGAATGCAATTTTCTTCAATTATACTTACTGGATTACGCTTTTCCTCAGTTTTATTTACAGGAATATACTTTTCTTTAGTTAGACATACTGGAATAATACGCTCTTCTTCAGTTATACTTACAGGAGTGCAGTTTTCTTTAGTTATACTTACTGGAATATGCTTTTCTTCAATTATACTTACTGGAATACACTTTTCTTCAGTTATACTTACATGAATATACTTTTCTGTATTTATACATACTGGAATACGCTCTTCTTCAGTTATACTTATAGGAATGCAATTTTCTTCAATTAAACTTACTGGAATATGCTTTTCCTCAGTTTTATTTACAGGAATATACTTTTCTTTAGTTAGACATACTGGAATAATACTCTCTTCTTCAGTTATACTTACAGGAATGCAGTTTTCTTTAGTTACACTTACTGGAATATGCTTTTCGTCAGATATACTTACAGGAATATGTGTTTTTACAGTTATACTTAAAGGAATACATTTTTCTTTATTTATGCATACTGGAATACGCTCTTCTTCAGTTATACTTACAGGAGTGCATTTTTCATTAGTTATACAAACTGGGACACAATTTTCTTCAGTTATACTTACAGGACAAACTGGGACACACTTTTCTTCAGTTGTACTTACAGGCATACACTCTTCTTTACTTATATCTAGTGGAATACCATCTATGTCGGAATACTCTGTGCTAGAATAAGGCATTTTATTCCATTTGTGCTTTCTCTCTGTTGCCAGTTTACCAATTTGTTTCAAATGTTTGTCCATTTTTAATGCTTTATATTTTTTAGTTTGTCTTATATCTTTGACAATTTTATCAGACATCTTTTCTATACTTAAGACTGAATGTTTGAGCATTTTTAATTGCTTTTTCCATTCAGAATGACGATTATTGCAATAAGAAATATAACGATCATTAGCTTTATTTCTATTTAGTAAAAGAGGAATTTCTGAAACATTTTCAGGTATTCTGGCATACAAAATTTCAAACACATCTTGCAGACTCTGAGCCATTTTTATTGCTTTATGGCTTTCAGGATGGTACTTATAACAATTAGTAAACATTAATCTTATATCATAGGCAAATTCGGCAGCAGTTTTATATAATCCACGAGCCAAATTTTTATTAATAATACTCAGATCAATAGGGTTTTTGATAATACTATAATAATTATCATAACCCGACATTTGTTCATCAACTGGTGTAGAAAAATATGAGGCATATTTTGAGTGTTTAGGATCCAACATCTCAGCTAAAAGTTTTCGGCAATAAGGAATCTGAAAATTTACATTTGTTTTCTTCTCTGTAAAACTTGGTTTTTGACAAGGTAAACCTTTATCATTATTATCATTACAAATTTGCTTGCCTGGATGCAAAATTTCATTATCTACGAGAACGTCAAAATCATATTTTCTTCTTAGTGGTCCAGGAGAATCACTATTGGTGCCTAAATTAGAAAACCACAACAGTTTTTCATCGTCAAAAGTAATGATGCCATTTTTAGACTCAACTTCAGCAAATTCTGTACACATTTCTTTTGATAACTTAATACTACGTTCAAACTCATCTGTTGGTGTAAAATCTAGCATTTGACAAAATATACTTTCAATATTTATTGACATAACTGTGAAATCAGATCCAGGTTCGTTAAGGAGGTAAACAGTTTGAAAATAGTTGCCGACTTACATGGTAAATGCATATTTCTATAAAGCAAGAATAATTTGTTTGCAAAACTTTTAATGATTCCTAATAAATATTTTTTTTAATGATTCCTGGCCAAATTTACTCCGTTCACACTTAGGTTTATGGAATTACAAGGTAAATAATTTTTAACAAGATCTTTAACAAATGAATCATATTCTGTGAGCTTCTTGAAGTATTCCTTCGTTGTCCAGTCAGCGGTAGTTCCATAAATTGATATTTATGACAGTGTGACATGCTTTCAGAATATCAAATTCAAAACTTCATACTGAAAAAAATAAAAACCTTAGCAAACGACAAAAAAAAAAAAATAGATAAATATTATTACCGCAGACTGCCATCAAAGGATGCTTCATCAAATAAAACTTAGGTAGAGTGTAACATCATCTCACAAAATTTATGATACCGGAACTTAGAAAGAAATCCAAACTGTGCCATGGATGCAACTGCGCCCTCTAGTTTTTACCCTGGGTCTAAGGTTCAGCAAAGTATTTCCATGTAACCAAAGTAAATGGGTTACATGGAAATAATTTTGAAAATATTATTTTAAAGAATTCTGATTCTAGCCAAACAAGTGTACCCTCCCCTCCCCCACACTCCTGAACGAATAAGTGTGTATGCACACTTGATCGGCATTCTACGGTAATGATAAAGTAATGGTAACATACTAGCCTTTGTATTACACAAACAGAAATTCTAAAAATATCATTCACTCAAGTAAAAAGAAAACTAAATAAATAAAAAGATGAAATTAATATTTTTATTCACTCACTCATTAGCAACTTCTACACGTTTTACTGAAATTAAGAATCATCAGATAATGAAATTAGGCTACGCACTTTTCTTTCAAAGAGATTTTCCCTCCAGAAAATTACTTTTCCAGAAAGATAGATCAGGAGAACCAAGAAATTAATAGATTGACAATTACCAAAGCCTTGGAAATAACTGTCCTTTCAAGTTAGTTAACTTTCATGAGTAGCCCTCAACATGAACGTTTTCTACGTTGTGATGTTCTATGAATACGAAGAAATTACTTAATTTATTTCAACTTTTTGAGTTTTCGTGGAATTTAGTCTCAAATGAGAGGGTTAAATAACTAAGCCTATTATTTTCATAGATGTGGAGGCAAAGAAAGTGCACATAGAGCCTATTGAATAGTAGCATTTCTATTAGTTGTTACAATTGTTAGTAAACTTTCATGAGCAGCGCTCAACATGAACGTTTTCTATGTTGTGATGTTCAATGAATACAAAGCAATTACTTCATTTATTTCAACTTTTTGATTTTTCGTGGAATTTAGTCTCAAATGAGAGGGTTAAATACCTAAGCTTATTATTTTCATAGATGTGGAGGCAAAGAAAGTGCACATAGAGCCTATTGAATAGTAGCATTTCTATTAGTTGTTACAATTGTTTAACAATATAAGTAGGCTAGTAGCCTATAACAAATTATTTATTTTGTTACATTAGTTAGCTCATGCAGGAAATAAGCTGTGTTGCATCTGCACATTTGTTTACTTTCATGATAATGTGGCTAGTGCTATTTTATAGTAAATGTCTTGTTAACGTCTTAATCAATCATGTGCAAAGCAATCATATTTCCTTGCACATTAATGCTAATTTATTCATGATGTTTTGCATATGTGTTTATTCTTTAGAATAAAAGAATGTTAAATGCATGCCATGTTGTCTTATTTGCTCAGGGTGGCAATTGCTACTTCCGACAAATAATTATTTGTTTATATTATTATTAGTTAAAAGCCCGTCAAAATGACGGAAAAAACAAGTGTAAGATCATGTTGGATGCTTTTTTGGTAATGGTTAAATTCCGTGCATCATAAATCCGTATTTATAAAGGGCATCATTTAGCCAAATGTATTTCTAAAGTGCATCACTTAGCCATTGTAGGCTATTTATAAAGGGCAAGATTTAGCCGTGTGTATTTATAAAGGGCATCATTTAGCCATATTTATAAAGGGCATCATTTAGCCGTGTATATTTATAAAAGACATCATTTAATGTGTTTTTTATAAAGGACATTATTTAGCTGTGAGCATTTATAACATACATCATTTAACTGTGTGTATTTATAAAGGGCATCATTTAGTCGTGTGTATTTATAAAGGTAACAGCATTAGTTTTTAATTATAATAGATGTGGAACGCCCACGGAGTCCAACCTTCTGTAGTAGGCGTTTTATTTTATTTATTATGTTAGTTTGTCATCAAGTCACTGACTTTCATATGAATTCTTTTTAAATAAAACAATTATTTATCAACAATGAATTCCAGTCTTAATGTTTTCTGATCACTGGGCTTTAACAGATGGTGAGCTGGACCCGCATCGAAAGACTGTACCTCCATGAATCACCATACTACATATTTTAAAAAAATAAACTAATGTTCTTAAACTGGAAGGCTAGAAAATCCTTTAGCTTCATGACCTCTGTCACCATTCACAATATCAGTATTGAGCTTTTCAACTGAAAACTTTTTCATATTCATCTGGGTGTATATATTATTCTTGATAACCTATCTTATATGTCATCTTTGGAATGTAAAACGGTGGTAACCAGAAAACTAATAGTGTTCAGAATATCAAATTGACCGAATACCGTTTATTTGGTACCGAATAGTAAATGATATTTGGCCGAATACCCAATATTCAGTAGCCTACCAAATAGCAATACCGGTAATAGCATTCACTCATTTTTTTTTTTTTTAAAAAAAGTTAGTTGCTTCAATTATAGTAATATACCGTATAGGCTACAGAATTAATGAGGATGGAACTTGTTCCTTTCCCAAAAGGAATGTATCAGTTCAAATTTTCTAGGAAAAGGACTAACTTTTAATAGGCTAGTAAATTATTCATCATAAATTCTTAATTTGATATATGGTAAATCAATAAAAGAATATTATTGATAGAAAATTCCGTTGATAATTTTTGTAAAATGTTTTTGTTTTACTTAAATCCTATTTTTTAAACAATAAATTGTGAATTTTATTTACGAACCAGATATTGTGTAGCCTATATTAAAAATTAATCATTGAAGCATGTTTTCAAGCATAGGTAAATTTTTTTTAAACACTTTAAAGTCTTTTTTTTTCCTCATGTAATTAGACAAAAGACATAAAAATAGTAATCTAATAATTATACCATTTCTTTAGATTTAGAAGTATAGGGTCTGTTTTAATAAATAAATTTAAAAAATAACAATAAAAACAAATAAAAATATTAAAAAAAAAAAAAAAATTATTAGATTAGGACCAAGGACAAACTCGCTGAACTATGGTTGTTCGGCATATTTGTATTAGCCCTAGCCCCTAGGCTAGAAATGAAAATTCCACAGGGTTATCTCCTGGTATTTAATTTAGGTCTGACTTGGTATTGATATTATGAGGCTCCCTGAAATAAATCTTTGGAGGCCTCCTGATGGGTGTAGAAACAAAAAAAAAACAAAAATTGACAATTTATTTTACTGCAAATAAAAAAAAAATTTTTTTTCAGATTTAAAATACTTAATCATATAAGTAACTAAATATTTCAAAAGAATTTATTATAAAATAACCAAAATTAATGCAAAACTGCAGTAGTCACTAACATAAATCAATAAATGTAGAGAATATATATTTTTTAATGGTAACTTGAACTATTGAGCTGGTGATTGGTCAGTTAAGGATTATTATTGATAAATTTACTTAATAAAAAGGCCAGTACAGATGATTGATAACATAGTCCTGACATGTTTAACAAACGGCCCTTGTGCATGCAGCCCAAATGAAGTTTTTCTGCGGCTTTTCTGAAATGTACAGCTACCTATATATTTTGCATTGTTAATTCATAAAATTTAAAAAAAAAATATTATTGCACGCAAGTGGATTTAGTAAGTAAAAAGATGTGAATGAGTAGATTGTGTGTCAGATATCAGTGTTTCTCGATACATCTTGTGCCAAAAAATGCAAAAACTAAAATGTATACATTGGATACAATTGCAAATTCAGGATTGGTGTTAGGGTTACCAGACGTCCTCTTTTCACCGGACAAGTCCTCTTTTTAAGGAGTGATGTCCGGGTCCTATATCTTTTCCAATTTTTATCTAATGTCATCTTTTTCACTAAATTGTTAGAAAAGTTTATTTTTTATTACACTTAGTGGTGCCACTACAATAAAATTTAATTTTTATTTTTTAAATAAATTTTCCGTTGAATTTTGTAATTAC
>PXIH01S0015450.1:17724-27846 GCA_003024985.2 Euperipatoides rowelli
GAATAAGTTAATGGAGATATTATGGAGATCAACATTAATAAAAACATGGTGATAAATTTTTTATGGATAATTGGCAATAATAATACAGAATAAATAGATCACATGAAGGCTATTAAAAAGAGTGAAATCTAGATTTAACAGATTTATTGTAGATCCCAGTTTGGAATTATCTTCCAGCATAACTTCTGAATATTAATTATTTCCAACAATTCAAGAAAAGAATATCAGGTTATATATAGCAAAGAATGTCCAAATGGAAGATCTAATGCAGAGTTTGTACATTGAATATTTGTTAGGGATCAATATAAATGTGAGGCATATTGTAGCTGCAGTATAGAGCTATTAAATTTTTGTATGTAACATAGTGGTAATGGTATTTTTTATACAGTATAGTTTTTATATTGTGTTATTGTTTTGGATTCCCGTTTTGAAGATGCAACTCTTGATCATAATACTGTATAGGGCTAATCCCTCTTGGGGTTAAACTTTTATTTTACAATAAATAAATAAAACATTAGATGTCTCCCTAAATGTAGATTGTTCATTAGGAAATTTGATTTGGCTTATTCTTTTGCAATGAATTAAGCTGTGTGTTAATCTTTGATATGTATCATAATGTCATACCAAGGAAGAGTAAGATTATTACTGATTAAAACAGCATCTTCAAGTACAAGTTCTTCAAAAGTAACAAAAATCTCTGGTAGTCATACAGATAACAAGCAACAAAATTAAATCAGATCTTACTAATTCTGTAATTCAACTTAAATTATTTACAAAAGCCTTATTTTATTTATTTATTGTAACATGAAGACAAGGATTCTGGAAGAACACCTCTTTGATGAAGAATCTGTTAATAAAATTTCAACAGAAATTATGCCTGGTATTCTAGATCCATTGTTGACAATGTAGCCTAATATCTAAGAGCAAAACTGCTTAAATGACTAATTAAAAATAAATAAATAAAATATATCAATTGTTTAAAAAAGCTACTAACGTATCAATAATGCAAGGGCAATAATAAAAAGAAATATAGGCTATACTGTATTTATGCGCATAATATAACAGGATTTACTTTAATTTGTAGAGTATGGTTCCGATAGCTTATTATATAAACTAAAAATAAAAAAGTCAATAATGGTTAATTTTTTTGAAGAAAATTCCAACTTTAAACATGAACGAAACAAACATAGGTGTTGTTTAGATAATATAAATATGCTTAACAGACTATATCCAATAGCTACAAAAACAAATATGCCGGACTATAGACCAACGAGTTGTCCTTGGCCCTATCAATATTTTTTAAACTGTTATTTTAATTATTTATTAATTTTTTATATTTTGTCTCCTTTTAAATTTTGGCATTTTAAATTGAAAAACCAATCAACAAGTATATCCATTACAACATCTAAATTGTTAAAAGCTTTCATCATCCAGTTCACAGACCTACAGTAGAATCCTAACTTTTTATGACAATCTATCCTAATCAAAATGAAAAAAATAAAATAAAATACTGTTTAAAAATTTAAACTATTTAAATCAAAACTAGTCTATATTCCTAAAACTATAGCTTTTAGGCTTAAGAGTTTACCTTTCTTGAGCTCAAAGCTTCTTTGGCGGCATAGATGTAAGATGACAAAAATGTAACAAACACGTGACTTTTGTTTTTTTTTTACATTTGACCATACAGAATATAGCCGTCGGTATATCTAATTTTATAAATATTTAATTTTTTTTCGAAGCATTATTCGGTAGGTATAAAAATTAAAAAAAAAAAATACGAATCTAAAAATTTCTATTGATTTGTCTTCCTTAATCCAATCAAAAAAAAAATCGCGCGTTTTGGCAAACAGTGGCTGCCAATTTATTGTCAACAAGCTTCTTGGTCTAAATTGGCACCAAATGGAATTGCTAAGAATGCTGCAGGCATGCATGCCCAAGATCTTAAACGCAGCGAAAAACACAAAATTTTATTTAAGAAATCCACAGAAATATAGACCCCACACTTACCCTAAGCGAATACATTTTACCCTAAGTTTATAGTTTTGATTTAAAAATAACTCGTGAGCACCAAGATATCCCATTGGGTGTCACTTTGATTTTTAGACGCTATTGTGCCGACACTAATTTAAAACCAATTAGCAAACAGATTACAGAACTTTCAATTAGTTTCTAAATTCTTTCTGACGTGTTTGGGGTGATGATGTCAGCTTTCAAATAAAATGCTAGTAGGCATCTAGGTTTGTCAGTATTTATTTATTTATTTAGGCATTAAATATTGAAAAGGAAAAAAAAACAGTTTTGCATAAATAAAAAATATCGGCTCGATCTCAAATTCGAATCTACAGACGAAGAAAAGTTTTTTTTTTTTTTTTTCAACTACGGTACAGTAACAAGAGTAATTTCTGGAACTTAGGCTCCTGAAAGCCTAGGTGGATTGTTTTATAATTAGGTTAGGCCTACTGCAAAACCTGAAAAAAAAAATTGTCTTTGCACAAAATAATTTTTACATAATCTGTAATATACAGTGTTATTAATTGTAAATTTCAAACTTGTGCAATACCGGTAAGTCTGTAATCTTTAATAAAATGGCGGATGTCATGGATACAAACTTGTACGCTGATAAAACTGAACAAGAATTAAATCAGTATTTTAAAACAGCTTATGATGTTCAGGATGACTTTCCCGAACTTAGTAAAAAATCGTCATTACCCGTGAATTTTTCAAATTCTCAACATCGAACCAAAAGAAGAGCTTTAGTTATTGGAAATCTTACCTGGTGGACAACTTATACAGATATTATACAGGCAATACAAGATTTAGGTGTATCAGAAATAATTAAAATTATTTTTTTTGAAAATAAAGTCAATGGACAATCTAAAGGATTTTGTGTTATTACATTAGGATCAGAATCAGATTCTAGAATTGTGATGGATAAATTACCAAAAAAGGATTTTCATGGTCAAAATCCTTTAGTCACTCATTGTGACAGCCATACACTTAATAAGTTTGTGATGCAAGCAAATAAATCAAATTATGATTCAAATACTGGAATAACTAGAATACCTGAGAGCAGAGAACAAAGTTGCGGCCAATATCTATCTGACCAAGGAAAATCTAACTCTAAGTGTTTTGGAGGAATAATGCAAGGATCAGATGGATTGAATCTATATGTTAGAGATGTGACACATGAAAGACCTCAACGATTTGGAATGGCACAAACAAGCATGCCCTTTCTCTCACAAGATGTGCAAGGATCACTCCCACCAAGAACAAGTGAACCAATCCTTCATGGCATGCCTCCTCATGGACCTCTAAATAATGGAGGCCTTCCTATATTGAACTTACAAGGTCCACCTTTTCAAATGCATTGGAATGGACTACCTAGCACTATCCCTCATAATCTTATTTCTTCTCCTGGAGTTCTTCCGATTCACCACCAGGGACATCTCCCAAATAGACCATATGCAGATGGACCACCTCCTAGACTCCCATCTCATCTACAGGGATCACTTCCAAATCAGCCTCATCCTCATATAAATCCCACATTCTTTTCTCAACAAGAATTACCCCCCCAACCAAATATGTCTTCCTATGTACAAAGTGATGGACATGGCAAAACACCATTCTATGATGTTAGACCTCTTTCTGCTATGCGACTTGATTTAAGTTCACCTTCAATTAGTAAGACCGAATATGAAGAAATTATGAGCCAAAATAAAATAGTTTCCAGTAATGCTATTTCCAGAGCAATCTCGGATGCTACTTCAGGAGAATACGCAAGTGCTACTGAAGCCCTAGTTACAGCTATTTCTGTAATAGAACAATCTAAAATTGGTAATGACGATTGTTGTAAGATTCTTGTCGATTCACTTAAAGATTCTCTGCATGGCATTGAAACAAGATCTGGATCCAGCAAAAAAGTACATAAACATTCTAGAGAAAGATTAAAAGAAAGTTCATCAAGGCATGAAAAATCAAGCAGACATGTAAAGCTAACAAGAGTTAATGATCAAAATTATGAAAGCAATCGTAAACGATATGACGATCGTCATCAAGATAAAGAAAATAATAGGGATAGAGACTATCGTCATTAGTTATAATCCTTAGATTAAATGTTGCAAATATTGCATACTATGTATGTCAATTATAGTACCAGTGTGATTGTGTTCCTTACAATGACAAGTCCAGTAAAATGGAGAAAATTTGACTATTACTTTGACAGATCTTTAAATCCGATTAAACGATCATTTAGATCAGTTTTCCATGAAGAATCTATAATAGGATTTGGAGAAAAAAACTACATATAACTAATATCAACAATTATGCTGGTTGTTTGTAGATTATTTCACTTAAAAAGTATGTGCAAGATGAACAAACTTGTGATTGAGGTTCAAAAGATTCAATTTGTTTGAATATTCACATTTGCGATTAGACCTGTTAAGTCATCATCTTTTGCTTTTTTTAGCATTTCCTGATGTATTTTAACATGTATTCATCTGTCATTAAAATAAAGTTGTATATTATAAGCAGTGTATTGGTGTAATATTTATTGATACTTTCACATATATTACAGTACTTTACATTTTAACCAAAAAAACACGATATTCCAAAGTATTAAATACCCCACATTAATTGTTCTATTCTTATGTTTTCTAAGTTTATAATAAGGTAGGCCTTATTATAAACTTTCTTTTGTCTTATTTTTTCTTCTTCTTATTTTCATGCTAGTATAGTAAACTACTGGGTGCTTTGCCTAAAAAAAAAATAAACTCACTATTAAATCATGTCTTATTAAAGACTATCGGGATTCATTAATACAGGCTTTATAAGTAAAAGATATTGCATTTTTATGAATTTAAAGTTGTTGAATAAAATGTACAAATAATATATTTATTTTCTTGTTTCTGTTCTTTTTTATTGTAATTAAATGATATTCAATGGAATTTTTGTATTTATTTTGTCATTTTTATTATTATTTTATTAATGAGGTTGAAAAAGTAAACATCAATGAAAAGGCCAATATGTTTAATTCTTAAAAATGTTCCTAAAAATTTTAAAAGTAAACTTTTTTTTTTTAGCAAATTTAATATGGTGTTAGGTTTAAAATAGGTAATTACTTTACATAATGTTTTAAAGAAATTTAAAATTCATTTACAAAATATGAATATACTGGTACGTACAGTAAATTGTGAAGATATTTTTAACAAAAAAATTTCAATTATTATTTAATTACATTTTGTAATTTGTAAACAACTGAAAACAGTATTTTAGGACTTGTCAAAAGAAATGTATAACAAATCTAAATTACAGAAAACAGCTGATGACAATAAAGCTATAAAAAGTCGATAATGAATTAATCTAAATACCAAACTACTGTTCTACATGTGATGTAAGATTGTGTAAAATGGTGATTATTGATTAAGCTAGTCCTAGAATATACAACTATTATTTTTTGTTTTAAAATATCTATCTACTTTTTCACCGATTTGGAAGGACTATTTTGTCGATTAATTTCTAATTTAATTTTAGCTGAGTTGCAGGATCGTAGCAAGCAATAATAATATATTCGGGTTAACATTGAGGACATGGTCCTGGAAAAGATGATTAAGTGAAAGAACATATTGAAACACTATTATTCCTGGAAAACAATATCGGCACATTTGCTTATTATGCCTAGGCAAATGTGGCCTATATTAAAACATAGGAGGCGTATTTTTAGGAGGTTGTTATTTTACACATGTCTAGATTGACAACACCCCCCCCCAAAAAAAAAAAACTTATTGAAAAAATAAAGCCTTGTAATATCCAACAAAGTGTTTCAACAGCAAGAAAAAAAAAGCTTTATCAAAAAATAAAGTCTTGTAATATCTAACAAAGTGTTAAAACAGCAAATAAATGATTATAATTATCAAACATAAGTGAGTAGTAGCCTACTGGGCCAGGATGTAGGAAGCCCAAATCTTCAGCTTTGTCTAGGGTCCTACAAAGGCTTAATCCGACCCTGATTGGGAACAGGTTCAATTTCAAAAAGAAATTCATATGCTAAACTATAAAAAACTTAAATTTAAACTTAAAATATAAAAAAATAAAATGGAAATGTAATTATAAGTGGCAGTGCCGGATCTAGGGGGAGGGGGCAGCAAAATGGGCCTTGAAGTTAAAAAATTATACAGTATATACGATACCGGTATTAAGTTTTTTATATTAAATAAACACGTGTGGTCAAGGGCGCTTAACCAAAAATGTACAGTAGTTAATATAAACTAACGATTAATAGCTATCAAAATGTCATACAACCAAAAAAAAAGCTTCTCAACTTATTTACATTTGAATTTTTGTCTTTTCTCCACACAACCAAAAAAAAAGCTTGTCAAAATATTTTGTTTGGAAGAATATCTATGAAAATTGGGGCCGTCAGAAGCCAACTTTGCCCCCCAAACATAAATGTCTAGATCCACCGAGAGGTGGGCAAGCTGTACTCACATTTAACCAGCATATGCAAAATGATAAGATAGTTTTAAATATGAATTTTAATCAAATCTAATGTCATGGAAAAAAATATTTGATTACCGTAATGAAATGTCATCCATAAAAAATATAACAATATGGTTACCAACTTTATACCGAAGTGACTAACCAAACTATTACTGTTGTTTCTTCTCCTTATTAACTAATAAATGATACAAATTACTTATCTAATTAAATACTTTCAAGAATTTATGTTATAGGCTCTAAATGTATAGTCTAGATCGTAGCAACTTTAAAATAGCATCATAATACATGCAGCTAAGATATTAGGAGTTGTTTAAAGAAGTAAAATCAAGGAAAATCTGTTGGATGACCAATATGGGTTCAGAGCCAACTAGAGATGGAATTGAACATAAAGCACAAAAGAGTTTAAAGTATCAGACACTGTACATAGGATTTGTGGACTTAGAGAAAACTTTAACTTTTGACAGGGTTGATCATACGCAACTGCTAAGTATATTGAAGAAGATAGGATTGATGGAAAGGACTTAACAATATTATAAGCAACCTTTACAAAGGACAACAGCGGCATTTAGGATATATAATAATTTCACTGATTGGTTTGAAGTAAACTAGTATAAGACAAGGATGCTTGTGATCTCCCTCATTTTGCAACATATATAGTGAAGAAATCATCCATAAAGCACTAAATGACATTGATGGGATAAAAATAGGAGGAAAGAACTTCAATAGAATAAGGTATGCTGATGACTTTGCCATTTTTCCGGCAAGTAAGGCCGGATTTGAAAGAGACTTGCTAAAAATTAATAGAATCAAAGAATATGGATTTAAAATCAATATAGGAACCTCCGCCTCGGAAAATGCACCCAATGATGATGATGACCTTAACTGAGATAAGATCATCATCATTGGGTGCACAGTAAGTTCAAACTCTAAGTCAATAGAGTATCACATTAGGCTCCAATTCTAAAACAAAAAGCCAAACATTAAATACAACAGAATTATCGATACATTTGTCTGCTAGATTGTTTTCATCCTGGGGAATCTGTAAACTGAACTCCAGCCAAGGATTTAATTGATCTTGTCATTAAAATGAAATGATACGGTATATACCAAACCAGGCATTGAGAATTTTTAGATTGTAGCAAAAACTTGCCAGCTGTGTACTGGCATCATATTTATTTATTTATTTATTTTACTGAACAAGGCGTAAGTCAGGTACCACTTTTTATCCATTACAAAAATTTAAACAATTATATATACTTATAATGACAAATATAATCACAAAGATTAAAAAAAAAAAAACAGAAAAATACAAAAACTATAGCCTGCACATTAATGTGAATATTATAGTTAAATTAGGAATAATGTAATCTTTTAAAATTTATTTTATTTCTAAAGTTGTATAAGTAAAGGTCACTGAGAATGAGGCAAACTGCTAGAATTTTTTAAATTGTTAGTGGCCAATTGTTTAGAAATGAGTAGAAAGAAATTCGAACAGCAGCAACTTAAAGAGGTTTTTTTAATATATATTTTAACTGATGGAAAATATATGCTTGACATTTATCCTGATGTCTGCGACTTGTGTAGAATACTGCATACTATATTATTTTTACAGTTCATAATATTGTGTACCTGCAGGAATGGGCAAAATACTAAAAGAAAACTGTGTGAAATACAATACCAAAAACATTTTTTTTTCAAAATGGTGATGGTGGTCATCTTGGATGCGCATGCGTGAAAACGTAAGAAAATATTTTTGGAAATTTTTTTTTTTGATTTATTCAAAATGGTGGATGGTGGCCATCTTGGATGCGCATGTGCGAAAACTTTGAAAATATTTTTGGAAAAAAGTGAAAATTTAAAAAAATGTTCAAATCATGTTCTCCTCGAGATTTGTACTGTCATAGGGGTCTAGTTTATACCTATGAAAGGACAAGCTCATATCAGGTGTGGCTACCACGGACCCTTAAAAAAATTTAAAATTTAAAAAATGCTCAGATCATGTTGTAATTTAATATTTATATTCTTATAGAGGTCTAAAATATATCTATTAAATTACAAGTCTGTGGCACATCGGATATGACTGTTAGCGTGCTTCAAATATATTTTTAATAGCCTACTGCAATCACTACGTATGCAATCATAATAATTTTTAATACACTCCTATTAAATTTGAGTCCATTGCTCGACTCAAAATAATTATTTTAGTCGGCATATTAATTTATAGGGGATAGGAAGATTAGAACTCATGATATAAGACTAAAACAGAAACCATATACTGTATGCACACCATTCAACATTAAAGCAAATGCACCACAGAGTGCACGGACAATTAATTACATATTTATTCATTTAGAACATACTCCTATCAAAAAATTTAATTCATAGCAGGAGTCAGCATACCAAAAATAGCTACTGTATCAATTTATAGGAAGATTAAAACTCATGATATAAGATCAAACACATCTACTGTATACAATAAATCACGGTGAATGTATAGATCGCGCTAGACATGTAATTACATATTTATTTGTTTTTAGAACACTCCTATTAAAGTTTGAATTAATTATTCATTTTAGCAGTTCCAAAATAGTCATCATATAAAGGTGCAATGTGATAGCACGATTAATAATTAAATTATAAGAGACAAAATAGATGAACGTTACACACACGGAGTAGCTAAAAAAAAAATGGGGAGACTAAAAGGATAAATGTGAAGTTTGATGTACTTGCAATAGTAGACTTACGATAGTTACAGTGTAAGGAAAATCTAATTAGTTATTGTTTTTTTTAAATACATTACGATTAAATTAATAGGGGGCAAGGTAGAATAATATTTTTTATACAAAGTAGATTAGATATAAAGCAGCTTAGCTTTGAGAAAAAAACACAGCACTAAGAAATAGATTGAATAGTTTAAAAATCAATCTAAAGTTAAAACAATTTACAGTATTAAAAACAGTTTTATTATTTAGTTCAGATGTTTTTTTTTTAATGTAAAGTATTTTATAAAGGTAACAGATAACTATAGCCACTCTATATAGTAGAGTATGTTAGATATAAAGGTTTATTACAGTAAAAGAAAAATTGAATTAAAAAAATAATGCTGCTTTCTTATTGGCTATTAGATCTTGAGAATATATACAATAGAGTATGTTAGATATGACGGTTGAGTTTGAAATTTTAAAATGCTAGGTCGTTATTGGGTATGAGATATTTCGGATTTAGAGTGCGTTAAAAATGACGGTTGAGTTTTGAAATTTTAAAATGCTAGGTTATTATTGGGTATTAGATATTTTCGGATATATAGTAGTGTAGTTATATATGACGTTGATTTTAAAAATGCTAGGTTCTTATTGGCTATTTTTTCTTATCTCTTGATCTAATTTTGGTTTTGAAAATCCCCTTCAAATAAATCTGAAACATATAAAAGCATCCATTATACTGTATATCCATTATACTGTATTTTCATCTTTGCTGATTCCAGTTTGCTGCCATCCAAAGAGCCAGAAATACTTCAAATTGCTGCCTTACTCCAGGAGAATACATGTTAGAAATAAAGTAAGTTTTTTTCAGATAGTTTTTTAAGTTATTATTTTAAAAGCTATCCCTTTATTTATTTATTTATAT
>PXIH01S0015456.1:10753-21183 GCA_003024985.2 Euperipatoides rowelli
CATCATTTAGCCATGTGTATGATCTAATCAGAAATTTTGTGCAAGCACTGATGTAAAAAGATGAAGAGCATCATTGTGCTTTTATTATATATGATGCTAATGAGTAGAATTGATACTGGATATTTCTTACAATCAGTAAAACCCAGACATACCAAGTTTTCATAGTATCCTATAATGAAATTTTTAGCTTAATGGAATTCCATTGATTCATTACTTGTATGATAACTCAGTATAGATATTCCTTTTCCCTGTATCTGCAAATTCATGTAATTAAAAATGATCTGATAAAAAGCAAAGACAAAATGTATTATGTCTTTGTTACGTGGACAACATTTTTTTAATTCACACGTTAAATTGTAATAGGTAGACCTGTTGTTCCCCATGCCTCAACAATTTACTCTCAATGGTCACATGAATAAAACTTGCCCAAATTATTTTCAAATATACCTTCAAATGCAACCGGTTCAGATATAACCCATTCTATGTACCTCTCTAATGGTACTTTCCTAGTATTATGATAACTTAACTTACTATTTCTATCAGTTGTTGACAAGCACTCAACAGTGAAATATTAAGTGGATAGTTTTTAACCATGGCTGCATACAAAGGTATCAGTTTTAACCAATTTATGTACATTTACGAGAAGTAATGATCATCAGAACAAGAAATAGTTATGTATGTAATACCTAACAAAAAAAACTATTTTTTATTCCTTTTGCATAATATCTAATTTAATTTTACAACAATATTGTTATGGATCCTAACAAAATAGAGAAAGATACAAGCCATTGAAAGAATGAGAACTAGAATTTTAAATGCATTAAAAAATACATGTTAAAACTAATGTATCTTAATTATTTTACCTAATTTCCACATTAAGATTAACCAACACATCATGTTGAGTAAAATATACTGTACCTATTGCAAATCCATATGATTCAAATATTATATGTGACTGGAATATTGATTTGTATTGTATTATTAAATATATGTTTAAATAAATAAATAATACAAATTATTGATAAGAATTGAAAATTTGAAAAATGGGTTATTAATAATATGTTGCCGCCAGCACAGGTTCTCTCACAAAGTGGTGATGTATGTTGATGTGTTTTGTTCTTGCATGGTAAATCGGGTTCTTTGTGATTTTTGAAGCTCCCTGGTTGTTGCAGTAAATGGTGATTGGTTCTCCTCTGTCGGCATTTTCACTCAGTTTATTTAGGAGTGCCTTCAACTATATGGCTTCCTTTGCGGCTTAGTTCAAGGCCATATACTCCGCTTCCATTGAGGAAGCGCTGCTGTCTACTGTTTATTTGACTCCCAGCTTATGGGTGCTCCTGCTAGCATGAAGGTATATCCTGTGTAGAATTTACGATACGTGTTGTCGGACCCCCCAGTATGAATCAACATATCCGGTTAATCTGCTGCCTGTTTTCTGAAAGTCTAGCCCAAAATTGTGTGTTTCCTTAATGTAACATAATACTCTTTTTGCTGCTTCCCAGTGCATTTTAGTGAGTTTGTTATTGAATTGGCTGAGGTAGCTTACCGGGTGATTAGGGATACATAATTTTAGCATTTATTAAATAATTATTCAGCATTTTTTCGAAATTATAAATATTAGTGCTAAGAATATGAATTTTCAACCCAATTTAGATATAAAGGGAACAGTTTTATATGTGATCTAAGGCAGTTTGAAACCATTGAATAGAACTGATTTGTATTGTATTATTAAGTGTAAATATTTTTAAATAAATAAATAAATAAATAAAATGGATTATTGATAGAGAATTGAAAATTGGAAAAATGGGTTATTATGGTAGTTAACTTCTCAATAGACAAAAATTTTAAAAACATTATTGCTTACCCTAAATTTCTTTATTTTGCTTCCCTAACCTCTTTCCCTCCTTCCCTCTTTCCACTCCCTCATTCACTTTCCCTACCTTGTTCCATTTCATCATTTCTGTCTCTGTGTCTTTATCTATCTATGTATTGCTCTTTATCTTTAATCTCTCTTTCTCCTCTCCCTATCTCTCTATTTTTATTATTAAAGGAAATTTGTATTATTTCTTGCAAAGCATGGTCATCTTTTTTGCTCTGTTGTTCATAAACCAAACTAATTTATAATAACACACTTCAGTAGACACATTTTCTAAATCACATTTTGTTCATGTCAAATGTTTTAAAGTGCACATTGTTAATAAAAGGGTTGGAATATAAACAGAACACAGTAAAACGACACCAGTTTGAACCCCTACAGTCCCAAAGGCCGCCAAGTCCGAACATAAAAATAAAAGTTTTTTTTAATTGTCTAATAGGTTGAAGGACAATGTTAGGTCTGAGAGCCATACACTATAGTACAAGCATTTGAATCTCAGACCTACCAACAATATGCAGCCTATTAGATCAATTTTTTTTTTTTAAATGGATTAAAAATTCTATACAATTCGAACAACTCCACAGTCCAAACAGAACTTGGTCCAGATTAATTCAGATTAGAGGGGGTTTTCTGTATGATGTGATCAACGGATCACAATTTATTGATGCTTGTTACTAAAGTTACTTCCAGAATGTTGGAAACAAAAACCATCTTTCAACAATAATAAGGATTAAAATGTAGATCAAAGCAAAAACCATGTTTTAAAATTCAATTTGTATTTAGCTATATCTGAGAATAACTTCTAATTTAATATAGAGTGCTAGCTCTTAAAAATAAAAAAAGTTTTCATAGCTAATTAAAACCTTAATTAAATATTAATAGCCTAAGATGAATTCCTTTTTAAAAAAATAAATGTTAACTTTAATGTAAGCTGAATAATTAAATTGTAAAAGTAATTATGTTTTAGCCAAGGGAATCATGCCTTTTGATATATTTTAATACTGACTAATTGTACTTCCAAGCTGAATTTGGTTTTTTATTATTTAATTTTTGACATGGATTTAAGTGTAGTTTTTCACTAGACTTGAAAAATAATATTTTAAAACAATTACAGTGTGTTTTATAATTGAATTTTTTTTCATGTCTGAATTTTTAATCAATAATATAAATGCATTGATGGCCTTTTCTAATTTAGTATATGCAGTATATATTTTATAGTTTGTTTCTGTTTTATTATAAATTATTCTATACAGTAGTTTACATTTTTTATTATGTTTAATGGAGTATTGTGGACACCTATTATAATAATTATTTCGTCTTCTGTCTATAATGTTAATATCAGACCCATTAATATGCTTTATTTTTTTTATTAAACTAACCCAATGATATTATTAATATTTTTAAATGGTATTAAAATTCTGAAAATTAATATTATAAGAAAATAGAATCGTGTACCAGAGGCTTAATCCCTTATACCCTAATTTATGACATCTGCTTATGTGAACAAGTCACAAAGGAATATAGAAAACTACTTGCATTTCCATTTAAAATTTCCACTTTTCTTCAATATCATGGTAAACATTGGCATCAAAGAGATAACACATCATCATACACCCTTCACTTCAGTCCGCCCCACCCCTGTATTTATATCTAAATCTATAGCTTACCTATATATATATATATATATAACTACATATCTTTTCTCTCTTTATCTTTCTAACTACCCATCTATCTCTATTTTTCTTTCTTTTTAGATATTTATTTCACTATATTTATTTCTATGTTTTCTTCCCTAACAACCTTTTCCCTTCCCTCTCCCTCATTCACAATATCTACCTTATTTCCTTTCACTACCTCTGTTTATATGTCTTTCTTTACTCTCTCTCCCCTCTCCTTATCTCTTATTACTATTATTGTTATTATTATTATCATTATTGTTATTTTTATCATTATCATTATTATCATTATCATCGCCATTATCAATATCATTATTATTATAATAATTATCATTAGTATCATCATCATTATCAGTATCATGATCATGCTCATCATTAGCATTAGCATGATGATGATGATCATCATCATCATAATCACTAATATCAATATCAATATCATTATCGTTAGCATTATCATTATCAGTACCATATCAGTATCATTATCATTATGATCATCATCATCATCATCATTATCATTATCATTTGGGGCATATCACTTTTATTAGCAAAAATCTAAGAACAAATTTATAGATTTTACTTACCATAAAGCTTTATTTTTAGTTCTTATTTTCATTTTTCATAATATCTACNTATTTTTAGTTCTTATTTTCATTTTTCATAATATCTACACTATGTTTTTACTACATTTTCTTCGTTTTGAAGAAAACCAGGTCGTATATGCTTGGATTTCTTACCAGGAAGACATATTTAGAATCTTGTAATGGCCAAAAACGTCTCGTCAAATAGTTCTGTAATCGCAAGGAGCTATTATTATGCACTAGGGAATTGTGGGTAAAAGCACCAGAACATTTTGACAGCTAAAAGTAAATGCAGACAATCACAAACACCTGTAAAAATAATGAAATTATATAATATTTAAGGGATCTTGAAGGATGAAGGGATTATATTCTAGAATATATACCCTTCATCCTACAAGATCCCCTAAATATCATTTAATTAATCCATTTTTAAAAAAAAATGTTTAAAAGTACCCAGAATACCCTAGTGTATAATAATAGCTCCCGGTGATAACAGAACTGTTTGACAAGACTTTTTTGTCCATTATGAGATTCTAATTGTGTGTTCCTGGTAAGAAATCTGAACATATACGACCTGGTTTTCTTCAAAACGAAGAAAATGTAGTGAAAACGAAGTATAGATATTATGAAAAATGAAAATAAAAACTAAAAATACAGCTTTATGGTAAGTAAAATCTATAAATTTGTTCTTAGATTTTTGCTAATAAAAGTGATATGTCCCCTTATTATCTTTATCATTAACATTATCATCATCAGCAACATTATCATTATCATTATCATCATCATCATTATCATTATCATTATCATTATTATTACCATTATCACTATCATTGTCATTGTCATTATCATTATTATTATTATTAGTATTATTATTATTTGTTATTGTTATTATTTAAATCCTGTGACTTTTGACCAAACACATAGCCAAAACATATTTATTGGTCATCAAGTTGTAAATTTCTAAATTTTAAAAAAATATATTGAGCATCATTAGTTATGTGGACTTTACTAGGAACAAATTTATAACATTTTGTTTTTTAAAAATTTGGCAGTGAATTTTGTTGGATTTTAACCAGGGATCAAATTGGTTCTCTGGCATCAAGCAATCTGACTTTGACCGCTCAATGAGGCCTGCATGCTTTGAATTAATTTATAACATTGAAAACATATTTGTATGTTTTTATTTTCCTTTATTAAAGGATTTTCTATAATGAAATATGTAAGGGTTTACTTTACAAATGTGCTCCATTTCATACTAAACAAAAATGGAAGTAGGCCTAAGTTATCAAATATTTTTCATTTGGTTTAGCTAGTGTGTTCAAACTAAAGTCATTTGATATTGAAAATACAGCCTATAATTCTGTAAACATTTCAAATTAAAAATTTTTCAATTTAGATTTAAGGAGAAACATCGAAAAATCCATAAGCTAAAATCACAAAAAGCCAAGGGTTAGAGTTTAAAGTTATAGAATTAAGAGGTTCGAGTCAATCCTCAAATTTGATATAAGAAATACATCTCAAAGCATAGCCTAATTTTTTTTCTTCATATCATTTGTTAATATTTTTCTTGATTTCTTTCAAATTTATTAAATAAAATATTCTGTATGTTATACTTTTAAAATAAAATAATTTATATGTGGTTATTTACTGTTGCACTAATGTTTGTTCTAAAATGGTTTATAGAGATAAACCCTTGTTGTAGCCATTAGCACTATATGCTACCTGGCTTCAAATGGACTTATCTCAGCACAAAGCCTCTATTTCATTTTTTTTTTGTTACTGCATGTGAAATAAGTTTTCAAAAAGGTCTAAGGAATACTAATGCATCAATCTAGCAAACTATGATAATAATACTAAATTCTTCCAGTAAATAAGAATTCTGTTAATTGCTCTTAATTGAATCAATCAATGAAACATTATCGATCTAGAGCAACTAAATTGAACTAGATTCTTTTATAGTCTGATGATTACAAATTGTCAGTCTTTTTTATATTGTATGAGGTAGTGCGACCCTAAGGGAATATTGATTATTTACAATAACAACAATATAATCAATTCATTTTAAACATCATTAGAAGATTTTATTTAGGTTAGAAGTTATTTGCTGATCTATCAAAGTTATATTGCAGTTTTAATTAATAAAATCAATTTGTATTTTTGCTCTAATTTTACATTACAAATTGTCTGATATAAAATATTATTTCAAATGTTCATATTTATCATACACAAAATACTCAATACTTATTGCTTAATTAAAAAAGTATATTTATAAATCATATTACTTATATTAATCTGTATTTATTGGAATCCACTATGCTTACTAACATTCGAGCAAACGCGCACAATTTTTTAACACGAGCGGTTGTGTGTCGTAATTTTTCAAAATAAATCCTATGTATAAAAGTTTCTAAATGTGTGTAATAAATAAATTAGAAAAAGAAACTAAATATAATTAATTGAATAATGAAAATTTTATTATATTATCACATTTAAATTATAATATATAAACAGAAATGATTTTTTTTTCTATAAGTCAGCATTCATTACGCTTGTATTTACTGTATGTCCAGATAATACATTGTTAAATATTTCAAAATCTATAACAGATAGAAAAAAACTTAAATAGTATTTTTTGTTCTATTTTTTATCAGNAATTTTAATATATAAAGAAAAAAAAATTCCAACAAACGTATTTTTTTTTATGATTGGTTTTCTAAATGTTGGCTATAAAAAAAAAGTCAGTTTGTCTTATATTTTTCAATACTATTTCTCGGTCGTTGGAGATAGAATGTTGTGGTTTTGATTTTTGAAATCTGCATTAAATTTCAGATTTTAAAAATGTATAAGTTTATTCCTAAATGTTTTATAATATTTGTATTACGCTACCTTAATTTCAAAATTATTACATCAACGGGCGTGTGTCGTAAAATTTATGTCTGGACGTCTTTTTACATATAATTCTAAAAAATAACTATAAAATGGGATATATATGGTAAAAATCTACCAATATTGTAGTGGGGAGTAAGTTTTTGGAATTGAAGGCAGAGATAAACCCAGGAGACCTTACACATAGACATATTTTATTAAAAAATGTATTTGTCGTAAAATTAACGACAGCATGCTCACTCGAAGGTTAAAAGAAAGTAAAATCTTCAACATTTGTTATTATATTATTATTCTAATAACTAAATAAATATTAAACCATATACAATCCCTATATTACATTTCTTCATTTTAACAAAGTCGATACTATAAAAACATCTTAACTATTGGAAAAAGTAGCCTGCCGTGATTAACGTCATTCTTTCCCCATATGTCATAAACCTCTTCATAAATGAAGAGACCTCAGTTCCAAATTTTATCAGCAACAGCCCACCTTACCATGATTGATTACAATCATTATTCTACCATCTCTATAAAAAGAATGCTCTATTGTCAACAGTCGTAGTCCTCCTCTGAATGCTGAACCAGCGCTCAAGCACTAATTCCAATAGACATTAGATTAAATAAATAAATCTAATAAATCTACATAAAGATTAATGTAGATTTGTGCATTTTTTAATAATTAAATCTTATAAAAAATATATTAATTCCACATTATTGCCTGCATTATTTAGATATTCAGCTAAGCAATTAGACAACCTTCATTTAATTTTATATTTTATAGGCAGGATTACCTATTAAATAATTTGTGAAGGGTATATTTCAAAATGCGATAAATTTATTTGCATTGTATTTACAATGTCTATTTTTATTTTATACCCATGTTTTCATTAAAACTTTTTATTGGCATACTTATTAATATGGTCATGTTCAAAATATTTAACAACAGGTATGGTACAGGAATATAAATTAATATATAGACTATAAAAATAAAAAATTTAAAAAAATATATAAGTGTATGTGTATGTATGTAAAGTATTGTCACCTCCATATATGAAATTTTCTAAATTAAAATGTTTATCAAATACATCAGTTACTTCATTCAAATGTAACGGTGGAAGATTTNCAGTACTCAGAGCAGAATCTGTAACTGTTTTTGTCTCATCTGAGAACAGTATGTTTCTCTGAAACTGATGATTAAACTGCATTTCAAATTACCAACTTTTACTCTTGTTTCCTCATGAGACTGGGAACTCCATGAGATCCCTTTTTAAAGGTGGATTTCTTAAAATCACAATTATTTTTTTAAAATTACTGAGGTTTGGAAGGACATATTTTGAAATTAACAGATTTTCTACATGAAAAACATTTTTTTATCTTTTTAAATTTGCAATCTTGACTTTTATGGTGTCTATCTCCACAATGTTTACAGCTTTCAAGTGTGGTAGTGGTAGCATGTCTACTTACTTTGTGTACATCTTCCATGTTTACCTGATTCTTAGAATAGTGTAATTCATAGGAAACTTTTTGAGCAGTCTCCAAATTTTGTGGCTATTTAAACTGTTTTACCTAAGGTTAAATCTAATTCTGTCAAAAGATTTTGATGGATTTGCTCATCATGAAACATTGATACAAACTGATCACAAAGATGTTCTTCCAAAAGTTACGGTAACTTACAAAGTTGCACTACAAAATCATTTATACTTTCCCCTTCTAACTGTTTTTGTTGAAATCTAAATATTTACATCTGAACTAGTGGTAATGGAATAAAATGTGTTGAGAGTATCATGGGTTATGTTTTAAGCTATGCAAACTAGTATATATTTTACTGCCTAACAAGACTAAGACGTGGCTACTTTATCTCTGTCCTTAACTTGGTTACAAGCTAAGAACAACTTCATCCTTTCCATAAAGATACTCCATTCTTCAACCTCAGGATCAAATTCATAAAGAATTCCAATAGTTGTCATTATTTTAAGGTTATATTTCAAAATACTTTGTATTTTTAAATAAATTTTATCTTGTTACCTTTGTTATTTATCTCATTAGACCTACTAAACTATGTGAACTCGTACAGAGATATATTTAATAAGAAAACATGTGTTTATTCAAATAAATGTAGCTGAACTACAACTCTAGATTTTTGATTTTATCGAGTGTTCCACATCCTATGTGAAACCGAGTTCTAAATCTAACATGTCTCGAGTAATACCTGTTCAAATATTGAGTTGAAACATAACTACATTACAGTATATTATAATCCCACTTGCTATTCCTGGCCTTGTCATTTTCATAGCTTCCAGAATTTCCTCATTCAAAATTGGAAGTCCTTAATTGTTGACGGAATATTGTCATTCCTCCGTATTTTCTCCATTTTCATGGAGTTCATTTCCATTTTGCTTCCATCTTACCACAATCTTTTCTCTAATATATTAAACCTTTCCATCTTTACCCTTGATCCCTGCTGCTATTTATCTTCACCTTGTTGCAATTCTTTTACCATTCTGTAGTCTGCATGTATCATGTCCTTTATCCAGCATCTCAATTTCTTTAAACTTATCTTCATGTCATTTTTGTTTTTTCTATCCTGCAACGTTTTCTATATTTATGTGCATACTTTACCTTAGAAATTAATTTAATTATTAAAAAAATAAATAAACCTACTCTTAACTTAGATGTTCTTTCAAGAGGAGAATTCAACATGGGAATTTATGACTTCCGCTATTCTTTCTGATATAATGCTGGTATTTCAAGTAGATTGTCAGAGATGAAAATGATTTTCCTTAGATTTTGATTTCCAATAAAAGGGTTAATATTTTCAATGTTCGTCCATTACCCAAATGACAACATAGTTTTGAATACCAGGATTTAGATAACCTAGTCGCTGGATTTACTTAACCATAGAATAGAGGTTTAGATTTAGAGTTTAGCTCATTTCAGTTATGTCTGCACCTCCTATGTAACTTTACTCAGTTTTTTAGCTAAAGAATTTTATTGAGAAAGAGAGGGGTGAGAGAGAAGGGGGAGAAATAATGAATTTTCCAACTCTAAATCTTCAAATTGCCAGCTCCCAACTTTTAAAATAATCTAGCCTAGAATAGGTAGCACCACTTCAAGTTAGAGCAGCAAACAGGGAAACAAGAAACAGTTGCTGGGTGACTGGGTCCTTTCATCTGATCTTCAATGTTAGTGTATCAAAATTTTAAATTTATCAAGTCATTATTTTAATAACTCCCATCTAATATAAAACTCTTTGATCACATTCTCAAATTTTTGCCAACTCTTTTTCCTTTTCCTTTGTCCCACAATTGTCATCACAAATACAAACCTTCACAACTTTCAAACACTCAGAAAAGTTGGGTGATTTATATCTCTCTCCCCCTCCCACATTTTACTTTTTTGAAATACTTTTCTCTT
>PXIH01S0015472.1:9340-29836 GCA_003024985.2 Euperipatoides rowelli
TAGTACCGTAGATAATTTGTAAAAAAAAAAAAAAAAAAAATGAATAAAATTAACAAATCTATTATTAACTTGTAATTTTCTTATTTTAAGCAATTATTTTAAAATGTATGAATTTAAATAGTAATTAATATGAATATTTTTTATAACAATTGTTCAATTTTATAATGTTTATAACAACATTTATAACAATGGCAAAGCTTTGCTGGAGAATAATGCAGGTCGGCCAATAGTAAATTATGTTTGCAATAACCTGGATTACCACTTTTAACCTTTACGTATAATTATAGCAACAATGGATTCAATCATTTGAATTAGCAGCTGACGATTTATTTAATTTATCAGCCTATCTGTGAAACGAAATGCTGTCAGTCTATGGAATAGCTAATGGCATTTACAACCTTCACAACTGAGTAAAATATAAGCCAAGTATTAAATTTCTTCCATCTCAATTTATTGGGATAAATTAAATCTGTCAATGGATGCTTTCAAATCGGATTAAAATTCAACAGTTTTGAACTCCAACTAGAGTGAGATACTGTATCTTACATCTTTACTAGTTTTCAACAGCAAGTTCTCATCGTTCAGTTCCAGGAAATAGCCAATATCCTTTTATTAATAATCTTGTTAAATAAAGATTGCAGAACTATATATTTCTATAAACAATATTTCAGTCCGGACATAATAATACAATAGTGCTATAAACTGAATTTGCATTTCACACATTCACTTTCTATCTATCCAACGCTTCTTTACAAATGTATTTCTAATTTTATAATAATAATTTATACATTATTATTCTATTGTTATAGATTTTGCTAGTCTTTTAAACTGATTGCATTAAATTAATTATATTCTAATTTATATGCTGTAGGAATCTTATTTATCTCTTCAGAGATCACATTTCTATAACCTTAGTGATCTCTCATCAGCTTACAAAAATAATTTTACCTAAAATATTTGTTAATAATTTCCTCTAAACCCTTTTACCACTCAGCTATGATTTGCAGGTTGCTTTGTCCTAACTATGGCTCTGCATATGCTGTACATACAGTAGGTTATTTGCATTAGAAAAGTTATTTATTACAAACTTTAGTACTGTACTATAATTTCCAAATTATACAAGATTAAACAAATATATAAAAATGAAATATTACTTAGCATTCTGTGATTGAGACTTTTTTAGTGGAGTCTGCAAATTGTTGATTGTGTGCATATTCATTGTGGCAGGATTAACAGCAATTAATCGAATATTGCATTTCGCTTCCCAAGCAAGAATAAGAAACAACAGACCCTATAGAATAATAAAAAAATCTATTAAGTATCTATAGCAACAACAAAATAAAAATAGATTAATGAAACAAATTGACTAAAAGCTTTCCAATTAACAAAAAAAAAACAAAAAACAATTATAATGCAAATTTCAGAATTAAATCAGTTGTAATTAGTAGCATTTTTAAAATTTGTTCATAATATAAAAAAAAGATTGATTTGTATACAGTATATTATTAAAGGTTTATTTATTTATATATATTAACAACAACAATTTACATGAAAAATGTTATTGCCAAATGATAATGATAAACTAATCAATTCTANAAAAAAAAAGACAAAGAAAAAAATGGAAGATTTAGAGGCAAGGGAGTCTTCAAACTAAAAGGGAAAAAGAAAATGTCATAATGTATAATTAATTTTTGTAATGTTTTGTTAATTAATGTAAATGGATAATCCATTGTATAAAGGAAATTTTCCTTACATTAAATACAGTAAATAAAAAAAAAGTTATTTAACCTCTCTACGGAAATTCCCCTACAAGTACTTCCATGCTATTTAATTTATTTCTCGTCCATGGGAGTAATAGAATCAAATAGCAGACCATATTTTTTTCCCCCACTCTGTTTGTATAGCACTTTTCTACTTCCATTCAATAAGTCACAAGATACTAAAATGAAACAGACAGCTTAATTTCATTGTGGAGATAACTTCTGAAGTGATTATCTTGTTTATGGTCACGGTATAACATAGGTTCACCAACTTCTGTTTCTATTACAGCTGGGCTTCAACCAAAAATATTCAATAATATAGAGGGTCCAATGTGAAATACAACATAATAATTATTAGGCAACTAGTACCCATAATCTGAAGGAAATAGTAGAGTTTCCCTTCCATTTGCTGGTGACAGTTCGGAACGGTAGGGGAAAAAATCAGTTTTGACAACTTTAGGCAGAAATTTCATGGGTTATGAAGTTTTTTTTATATCATTTCAGACCACAGTTTTGAAATCTCCATGGAATTTCGAGTCAATATGATAAATTTTAAGGTTTTTCAGGCAATAATTGTCTTGGAATGTTTAATTGAAATAATGTTTTGTGGTTTAGACAAACTGTAACATGGAAAACACCTAAATTAATTTTCAGAGCCAATAAGGGAAAAATAAAAAATATGGGTTATATTTATTTATAGATGCTACATACCAAATTTTATTGATATTTGAGATGGTTGTGTGGACAAATCTAGCAAATAATTTTTGGTTGGGCTGTCAGCTTAGCTTTCAGTCCACTCATTAACATGCTTTTAAAATCTTGGTGGATAGATTATCTGTTTATGAAAAAAGGAAAATTAAAGGAACCAGTGTTTGCACATGAGTAGCTGTATGTGGCAGTGAGAAGAGCCAGAGATGAGGATAGTTTTAAAATTTATGTTGCTAGGAAAGAAAACCCAAGAAAGATTTCTGAAGAATGGAAATAATTGTATTGAGGAAGTTGTTACTCCATCATTTTCGAAGATTTTTAAGCCACAGTATTTATAAAAAATCTAGAGGTTCATTAGACTAATCTATATAACAGTCATTTGAGTTTGGGAAAATTTCTTTGTCCCTGGGAAATTAATTGGCTAGGCTTTATTCAATTACATGATTCTTTTTATCATGGATCAGGCAACTGCTTATTACATCAACAGTTTTTCAAAATGTGGAAAATGAAAAAAAAAGAAAAAGTATTTTCCTAATGGAACAGCCATTAACACAAGTCACTTTTGGCCTTTTAATTCTCAAACATTTTTTTTTTCAATGCATGGAAGTGTGCCAAGTGAGAATTTTTAGTTTGGACAGTCAACTTTGGTGTCCCATATCATTAGTGCATTTTAGCACAAGTAAGGGGGTCCACACAATATGGGTATCTTTTTAAATGACTTAAATAACCTATTTGATCATTTCAGTGGTGGATCTAGGCATTTTTGTTGGGAGGGTGGAGGGGACAAAGTTGACTTCTGCTACACCTTAATTTCTACAGGTGTTATCCCCAAACAAATATCTTGAAAAGTTTCTATAACAAAAAACAATAATTTTTTTTTGTATGAACATTTTGATAAACATTAATCGTTATTTCACATTCATATTATTATTAAAGATGGACAACTTTATATTAACTTTGTAATCTACATTTTTGGTTGAGCGCCCGTGACCACACATTTATTTCCTAACATCAAAAACTTAATACATATACTGCGTAAATTTTTAACTGCATGGTCCAGATGTGACACAGGGGTGGTTGTCCTTTCTTGCCCCCCTCCCCCTTAGATCCAGCACTGGATTATTTAGCCTTGCCTATAGACTATTATTTGTACAGTGTTCTTCAATGTTAAATTTTTCCCTAAATTATATATCTTAACCATTATACTTATACTAAATGTTATTTTTTATTACTGAATTATTATTTGACACACCTTAAAATATATTCATTGCTTTTGTTTTCATTACAAAGATCTATCTTTTAATCAGGTTAATTTCACTGACTGTGACTGCTAAAATAGAGAGTCTGCCTAAAAATATGCTACACAAAATTCAATTTATATATTTAGACATTTTAAAAATCATATAAGCAATAACAAGAGAGTTGAAAATTTTAATATGAATAAAGATTACAAAGTTAAATACTTACCTGCAAACAGACAGGTTCCACTTGTATATATGTAATGTCCTTAGTGGCATTTACTTGACTGTTGTTTTCTTTTGTTGTCTTCATATTTCTATTAGTAAGTTTTGGGATTACAGTTTCAATTGAAGGAATTTCACAACACTCTTTTTTATAACTGATACGATCATTTTCAGTTGTTGTCGTTAGTTTAGTTTCATCAGGTCCATTTTCACTGGGATCAATATTTGCATTTAATGGAATATTATATTCAATGGATGCATCTAATTTAGTTGTTTTTATTGTAGAAACAATTCCACTATGATCAATATTTACATTTAAAGGAGGAACAGCACTTTCAATTGGCGAATTCAGTCCAATTAGTTTAGTTATTTCTCCTTTAACAAAAATTTCACTCGGATAACTATTTACATTTGTAGGAACATTATTTTCAATTGGCGAATTTAGACCCATTAGTTGAGTTGTTTCTTCTTTAACAATAATTTCATATTTATGACTATTTACATTTATAGAAACAGCTCTTTCAATAGGTGAGTTTAGCCGTTTTACTTTAGTTATCTCAAACGTACAATTATTTACATTTAAAAGATCATCAGAGGTGATAATTGGAGACTTTAGTCCATCTAATTTAGCAGTTTCACAGAGATCATTATTTACAAAATTAGAAGGAATATCAACAATTGGTGACATGAGTACATCTCTTTCTTTAACAGTTTCACAGGGATCTATGTTTACATTTAAAATAACTTCATTGGATGACTTTATTTTATACAGTTTAGTTTCTTTTTTCTCAGCCAATTCACACTGATCAATATTTACATTTAAAGTATCAATTATTGATGACTTTTGCATATCTAATTTAGTTTCTTCTTCATTAATTCTTTCATGACAATCAATATATACATTTAAAGCATCATCTATTGATGACTTTGGCCTATCTAATTTAGTTTCTTCTTCATTAATTCTTCTAGGAGAATCAATATTTACATTTAAAGATACATCCGCTGTTGATTCTAACACTTCATTTTCTTCATCAAGACTTTTGCAGGGATCAATGTCAGGTTGAATTTGTGATTCTGGCCTACCAATGTTTGGTAGTTTACGCTCTACCATTTCAATTTTAACATTTGAATTTGACAGCATTTGAAAACTATCAATTGAATTGGAAGGATGTGAGTTGGAATCCTTATAAGCAAATGTATTGCCATTTTCTTTTGATATCAAATCATCAAAATGCTGATCTTTCGGACATTTTGGCGAGTTAGAAGAATTTTCTGATAAATATAATTCACTTTCAGGAATAACTTTTATTTCTTTTTCAATTTCCTCAGAATGTGAATTAGGTAATATAGGATTAAAATCTGGTGATTTTATATAGGGCGAGTTTTGTTCCTGGGAAAAGACTAGTGTATTATTCAATACTTTGTTATTTATATATTTCAATGACAGCTTTGGCAATGTTTTGGGCTGGCCATATTCACCAACTCTAATATCACCTTCAGTTTCATTTATATTTAAATTGGATTTAGACTGATTTTGACCTACATCACTTGTTTCAACATTTAAATTCAAATCGTATGGAAGGAATAAAATCCTATTTTCATCTGACTGAGGTGTTAGAGAATACAATTTGTCTTCACTGTTACTATCAGAATTTACTTCTATTTTACTAGAAAAGTTTGATTCTTCTTGACTAATACATAATTTACTTTCTACAACTGCTGACATTGATTTATGAACTTTATTATTATCTTTGGCAGTTTTAGGAAGAAATCTGCTCAGTATACTTAAATCACAGGAACGTCGCCTTTTCAAAAGAGATAGCTTTAGATTTACATAGTCATGATCAGGTAGAACAAAATCAGTTTCACATTTTAATAAAAAGGATGGAAAAGATGGGAAAGCAATTGGAGAACCATTGCCATTGTTAAACAAAACTGAATTATTTTCCGAAGATCGAGTAAAGTCATTGTTTAGATGTTCTAAATTTAAAATTTCCTTTGAAATTATTGTGGCCTGCCTGTCATTTTTAAATTTACCCAAGTCTTTAAGTGATTGAATTTTTACAGAGTTGCAATCATCAATTGAGCTACAATTGTCATTATTTGTTTCTTTTGGTGTATCAGAAATTTCTTTAGCTGACCATTTATCTTCAGAAATAATACAGTTGGGTTTATATTCTGTACAGAATAACTGCAGTTTTTTAGACACGTTGATGTTTTTGATTTTGAGACTTTTATTAAAATTATTTTTTGAAGTCAGACTTGAACTTTGGGCTATTATTTTTGAATCTAATTTAGGATATTGATTATAATCTAGGCATTTTTTTAATCTTTTGTAATTTTTATGAGTTGATGGCAATTCTAAACTATTCAAACTATCGGATAATCTTTTAATTTCATGTTTTCTTGTCTGTATTTTTGTTTTAATATCTGTTTCAGGTGGAATAATGTTTTCTTCACTATATGAAATTGATGCTTCAGTTTTAAAAGGATGTTGTCTGATCACAGAATCACTTATAAGTACCAGTGAATCATTAGTCTTTGTATTTTCTGTTAATATAAGTTCTGAAGCAGATTTTTTTACAAGTTTCTTTATAGATATATTAGACTTTTTTTCTTGTGTCCCAATATCACTTTGTTCATCTGTATTAAATTTAACAAATATTTTATTTGGTTTCAAATGCTTCTTGTTCACACTGGATTGCTTGTCAAGGCTATCTACGGGTTGAGGTATAGCTGGCAATTTAAAATCCTCAGGGGAATTATGGAGCTTGTATTGATCCAGTAATCGTTCTTGTACATATTTCTTTACTCTTGCAGCTCTTTCAGATTTCTACAATTAAAATATTATAAATTGAAATTATTCGATGAAATTTATTTTATAAATAGTTAATTGCAATTTGAAGTCAACTGTATATTTTGTTTGTCAATACTATTAATAGAAATTTGTCATTTTTTTAAAGAACAAACCAAAAGTGCAGTTTATAAGTTAGGGGACCAATGTACAGAAACACACAGCTGAGATCTTAAGAGGGTTACCTGCTATAGCTGACTAATTTTTTAAATTATTATTCAAATTTAACCAAACTTTGGGCACACATATACAGTATATATATGTTACTAAAATGTTATTATTTATAGAAATTTTAGGGTCTACTAGTCACCGTTGCCATGGATACGGCGGCCATATTAGTTCTAGTATAGTCATTTTGCTCCATTTTGTATGGAAAAATTACAGATCATAAAAACTTGTAACAAAGTTTTATCTACTCTTAAATGTCTATAGTATGCAATGATATACTCATTTTTTTAAAATTTTGATTTTTAAATTAATTTTTAGCATCAACAAGAGATAAGTAAACTTTTACAATTTTTCGGAATTTACTGTTTACATCATATTTAACCTTTAATTATATTTAAATGCTTCAAACTTACTTATTGCATTGTTTGATATATACCTTATCTGTATTCAAAGTTTCAGATCAATATCTCTTTCACAGGCAAAAATATAGAAAGAGCAACTTTCAAAATTTGTTAAAATTCAATTTTGAGATATTTCAATTCAAACATGTAGGCTATTTAAATTTTACCGACGCTTGTAACCATTGCTGAGTCAAATGGCAGTACTGGGATCTCTAGAACACTTCCCATTAGTAAACAGCGTCCTGCAATTCAAGGTGATCCCATGACATTTGATATGGCTGATGATAATTTAGTTGAAAGGCTAATATTGGATGTAAAAAATAAATCTGCAATGAGAGTTGATGGTATTAATGCTAAAATTTTAAAATTGTCTCTACCAGTAACTCTGGTTTATATCACTCATATCATAAACTGCTCACTAAAATTAGGAACTGTTCCTAGTGTTTGGAAACAGGAACTAGCCTAATCACTCAAATATATAAAAATGGTGATAAAAAGGATCCAAATAATTATAGACCAATATTATTGCCTATAATTAGCAAAATTTTAGAACGCATTGTAAAACTACAACTACATTCATATCTTTGTGATGAACAGAGTAGGTTTCGGAAAAAATATTCAACCGAAACTTGTTTGTTAAAACTCACAAGTGATTGGTATAGTGATATTGACAAAGGTAAAATAATTTTAATGACAACACTTGACCTGTCTAAAGCTTTCGACAGTATACCTCACAATAAATTACTACAAACACTAAAGTTGTTAAATCTTGCACCAGTTGTCTTTGAATGGTTTAAAAGCTATCTGGAAAATAGAAACCAAGCAATATTACTACNGGTTTGAGTCCTTTACAATTATATTAGCTATTGTTTGTATACTGCATATACAGTGTATATACTGTTATATACAGTAGGGTGGAGTGAATATAATATAATTTATTTTTCTACTTATAATTTCTAATAGTTTAAATAGTATTAGAAAGTTGTCTCTTGCCATGTTATGATAATGTAATGTAAGTTTAATAAAACTGACAAGACTTTGAGGTGCCACAGTGACGTTGAACTTTATATATTGGAACAAAATTTAACGTCTTAGTGAATATAATATTTTTGTTTTTCAAGTTTCAATTTATAATAGTGTGATAAAGTTCATTTTTGCTTGTAGGATAATGCAAAAGCTTCCAAAACCTTGACACAATATTTTGAGGTGCCACAATGACATTGAACTTTAAGTATTCCAGCAAAATTTAATCTCTAGACTAGTGATGTCCAACTGAAATTATTTGTCGGGACAAAAAATATATAACTGGTCTATTGTCTATACATTGACTAAATTTGGTTGTAAATAATTTAATAAGCTTTTTTTTTTTTTTTGGTTGTCTGGACGTTTTGATAACAGAAAGGATAAAATTTGCTAAGATTTTTTTTTTCCTGTTAACTTTATAAGGGCCGCATAAAAGCTTCAATTGGACAGTATGCGGGCCGCGTCTTGGATATAGCTGCTCTAGGGAATAGAATTGGAGAATTTGTTTTTTCAAGTTGCAATTTCTATTATCGTAAAAAAGTTTATTCTTGTTTCATCATGACAATGTAAAAGTTTCAGAAATTGACGATATTTTGAGGTGCCACAAATGACCTTGGATTTTATGTAATGGAGAAAAATTTATCATCCAGTGAATATAATAGGATAATTTTTATTTTCAAGTTGCAATTTCTAATAGTGTGAAAAAGTTTCTTCCTACTTTTATTATGATAATGTAAAAGTTTCCTAAACCTGACACAACATTTTGAGGTACCACAATGATCTTGAACTTTACATATTCCAGTGGAATATAACTTCAAATTAGTATAATAGGATAATTTGGTTTTTTAAATTGCAATTTCTAATATTGTGAAAGTGTCTTCCTGCCCTCATTATGAAAATGTAAAAGTTTCTTAAATCTAATCGAACATTTTGAGGTGCCTCAATGATTTTGAACATTACCTATTGGACTGAACATTTAAACACAATGTACATCTTCATAATAGGATATTTTATGATACATTTAAATACAATATTGCTACAGTAATAGTTTAATTCTTAAATTTAAATGTGTTTACTGGAGTAATATAATGTAATAATCCTTAAGGCAAATCAACAACTGTTACAAAACATTCTACAATTATCTTACCGAAGTACGCTACTTGAAAATTTACCGAAGGTCAACAAACTAAATCTGTGCAATAGTGTTTCAATCCCAACATCTCAACTTCCGCTAAAATGTCAACTTACTACTTTTGTGCCTTGAAGCCTAGATGACATCACTTCAATCTATATTACAGCACGGGCTAAATGGAAAGCATACCAGAACCAGGATGTACATCGGAATGATTGGACAGTTGTATAACGGCTTTGAATCAAAGGTCTAGCCTGGGGTTGACTGTCAGCCCATACAGCAAAACTACAACAAATTCTATTCCTACACTGTTCCTGGTATCTTTCTGTGAGGTGTTCCCCGGTTCTTTCTGTGAGGTGTTCCCCGGTCCAGCTTTAGTCAAGTTCCAGAGATCCATCCTGCTGACATAATCCGTTCCTGACCAATGCTTTAGTCAAATCCTCAACCACTGTTTGCTTCTGTACCCGCAGCTGATCAATATGACCATTCTCCACTTTTTTCTGTCTTGCAATATTGACTGGAAGCCTAGCAACCTTTTCGTCGAAGCTGCACTATAGTACAAAATTCTTCGGTAAGATACGAACATTATTATAAACCATTGCATACTATAACCAATGACAGTTATAAATTGTTATATATATATATTTATATATTCTAGATTGCCATAATCTTGTAAATTTCTAGTGTTGATCATATTTATTTATAAATGTTATTTTATGTCTTTCGCTTACAGCATAATTTATGCTAAATAAACGTTGTTTGGCGATCCATGAATGCGAACCTCCGCCTCGGAGAACGCACCCAATGATAAGATAATTTATATTTCCAAGTTTACTTTACACACACACACACACACANNCCAAGCAATATTACTACAAACACTAAAGTTGTTAAATCTTGCACCAGTTGTCTTTGAATGGTTTAAAAGCTATCTGGAAAATAGAAACCAAGCAAACAAATGTAGGCTCCTCTGAATTTATATTAAATCACTTTGGAGTGCCTCAGGGCTCAGTGTTGGGCCCATTGTTGTTCATACTTCTTATAAATGATCTACCAGATATATTAAATCACTGTAAAATGTCACTGTATGCTGATGATGCCACTGTATACACAAGTGGTTTTGACTTGAGTGTCCTAAAAAGCAATATGGAATATGACCTAAATATAATTTCCAAGAGCCTAGCCAGAAACGGTCTCCTATTAAATGGCAGCAAGACTGGATGCATGGTTATCGGCACAAGAAGAAATCTGATAACACATAAAGCAAAAAGTTTCTTCCTATATCTATACTCAGAGAAAATCTATGCGGAAAACAACATTAAGATACTAGGTTTAAATATCGACAGCCTATTAAGTTGGGAATATCACTTAAAGGAACTTGCAAAGAAAACAATGAATCTAAACAAGTTACTATTCAGAATCCACCCCCTCCTTAACTATAATGTGCTCTCCATAATTTACAATGCTCTTATAGCATCACAATTAAAGTATTGTGATATTGTCTGGTCACAATGCAGTGATTCTCAACAAAGTTGCAGGTGGTCTCAAACACGGCTGCAAAGGAATTAGTTTCTTGTCTTCTCTGGAATTTCATTCCACAATTTTGGCCGCAGTGTAGAAGGATTTACTTCCTATTTTTGTGTTTCTGTGTCTTATGAATAGATTTTCTGTTTTTGTAGACCGTGTATTATGATCATGCATAATTTCATTAGTCGTAAATAGGTTTCCAAGATAGTCAGGTGCTTGACCATTTTTGCACTTCCATAATAAAGTTCCATAGTGTAGATTTCTTTTATTTTTTTTTAACGATGTCTAGTTTAACTTCATTTTTGCCTCCGTGGCGCTATGTCTTTGGTGGGGGAAGACATATCGCCATTGAGGCAAAAAAGAAGTTAAACTAGGCACCGTTAAAAACTAAAAGGAATCTACACTATGGAAATTTATTATGGAAGTGCAAAAATGGTCAAGCACCTGACTATCTTGGAGACCTATTTACGACTAATGAAATTATGCATAATCATAATACACGGTCTACAAAAACAGAAAATATATTCATAATAGCAGAAACACAAAAATAGGAAGTAAATCCTTCTAATACACTGCTACAAAATTGTGGAATGAAATTCCAGAGAAGACAAGAAACTCTAATTCATTTGTATCTTTCAGAAACTCTTACTATGGTTTTTTTGTGTTCTCAGAATTGTTGAATTAGTATGAATAATAATGTGGTTAATCATTGGTGGTTGAAAAATTTGGCAAATGCATTGTCTATATTAATATATTTTCCTATAGATTTTAAGTTATTTACTCAACAATGGATCTAGAATATCAACATAACTGATGAAGATCCTGCTAAAAATAGTAATAGTAATAGTGTTTTTATAAGCACAAATTGTAAGCGTCGGTATCGGCCATTTTGTTTACAGGATGATGACATAGTGAAAAATCATGTCATTTCTTGTTGGCAAATTAGCACTCTAATTGTATATACATTAACATCATTATGATGTCGATTTTAAATACCCTGTAAATGTAAACGTGTGTAAACGCTACCTCCACAGCAACATTACTCTAATTATATGACATAAACCACACTTTTTTAAACGTCAGAAAATAAATTATTATTTTTACCAATAGAGGGAGAATTATTGCTTTAAAAAAGATCTCCTACTTGATGGCTAACTGTTACATGTGTTTTTGATTTTGATTGCGATTTTTATTATTGTGGATTTAATGTGGTGAAGGAAACTTCGGTTATTAGGATTTGGAGGAGTTGGCTGGGAGCTAAGGGAAGTATACATTATTTTTAATTTTTTGGGTTATTTAGGGGTTTGAAGGGTATTTTGGGTATACCGTAATAAAATTTTGAAAAATTTTTAAGGGTAAAATGTTTTTGAGGGAAGTTTTCCTTTTACTTTGGTGGATATTTTTGGGGGGAATTTAAAATAATGTTATTTTGGGAAGTATTTATTTAAAATTAATTATAGTTTTGGATAATAAGTTTTGGATATGGAATTAATAGATGGGTTTTATAAAAAAGTAATATAAATGGGTTTCTAGTCAGTATGGATTAACATTGAATTTGGGGCTTTGAATTAGTAAGGGAGTTGTTAAAAAAATTTAGGGGTAAATATTAATTTAGAATTTTAAATAATTTAGGGGTGTATTTCAAATAATTTAGGGGAAGTTTAATTTTAATTTAATTTGTAGTTTTGTTAATAATTTAGAGTATGGATTTTAATGTTGATATTACAAAATGAATTTAGGATTTGGGGTATTGAATAACGTTAGGATTAGGTTTTATAATTAGAAATTGTAAGTGAGGTATAGAGTTTTGATTGGGGTATTTGGGATTGGATTTTTAATATATTTTTTAGTTTATTTAGTATAGGAGATTTTAGAAATGATGGAGGGGAATGGTGAAATGGGGGGGGGGGTAAGGGTGTAAAGTGGGAAATGGGGGAATAGANACACACACACACACACACACATCATTTTATACTAGATTTGTAAGGTGGGAAATCGGGAATTTAGTTTTCATACTTAGGATTCCATGTTTGCCATATGGAAAACACGAATTCCAAACCCATATTGTTTAAACTACGAGCAGTCTTACAAAATCCCAGCTCTCTTAATGTCCTGTTTGGTTCTTTGAAAATATGATAAGGCTTACAGAAAGTACATGATTATATGAAATAATCATGAACACAGAATTTTTTAACTAGTATTCTGAAGATATTATTATTTTACCTTAGACAATTCACTTCAAAACACCCAACTCTTGATTAACTGTATTAAAATATTGATAATGAAATTTGATTTTATATGTGCTTAGGGTCAATTAAATTTTTATGGAGATAATTAAAAATACAATATTTATCAAACTAATACTTTGTTCATTATCAAAAAAATGGAAGTTAATTCCTAATTTTGTTATTTTTTTCAAAGGTCAATTTGGGATTGACCTTTGCAAGTACATTGGTTGAAAGCAATTTTAATATTTTTCTTACCGCTTCAGCAGCTGCAAACAAACAAGTTTTGACATGTAAAAGCTGAGCTTCTAAGAAAATGGTTTTGACCAACTGGCAACTGACATGATTCCTGCAATAAAGTGATCAAAATTATTATGTGATTTAAAATCTTAGGAATAATTTCTAAATTTATTTTTCAATACTAAACAATATTTTTTTGGGATTCAATATTTTTTTATTATAGAATACTTTGCTAAGAACATCTAATATCTTTAATCTTCAAGATTTTTTTAAATCAAAAGTTTGATTTCCAAGATTTCTGGGCCTCTGAGACCCAGAAAGACCAGATTAAGCTTAGCTCACCAATCCGTTAATTTAATAAAGAAAAAAAAATTGTCCAGACTTAGACTGTGATAGTCAGTTTTGTTTATTCCATTTATTGTTACTTTTCAAAACACAAAAAACTCATTCACATATCCTTAACCTTTACCAGTGAGTCCAATACTGTAACCCTGTGTTCAGGGCTGGAAGGAACCCATGTTATGGATTAGAAGTTGGAGCTTTTCTTGAATAAAATAAAATCTGTTCAAATGCCACCAATTAAAACGTAAAAAGTGAGTTGCTAAAAGTTGTAAACAAGAAAATATAGCCAGGTGACTGCAACTCAGGCTTTTTTTCCATACACATGGCAAGTATCACTGCTGTCGAAGAGCAGAATAAGAAAAGTTAGGTCATAGAGACTTAATGTTTCATGGATATTAAACCAAAGAACGTTGCTCAATATACAAAAACTAACTAAGCCTTTTCTAAATATTAAAAAAAAATTTTCCTTGCTTACTCCCTTACCACTAACTACTTGCCTGTATACCTTGATGGTACATGTACTACCAATTATCAACTACTGCTTTATAGGAAATAAATATATCAATCCTTATATATCGGAAGTAATACTATTAAAAAGTTGACCAAACATGTAAGCTGTTAATACCCATAATTAGATCTATTCAAATTGATAGATTATGGCAAAAACAAATAGTTAAAAAGTTATAGGAACATAAAAATATTATTTTACATTGTAAATGGAATAAATAATTCTAAACTTTCATACCATTAAAGTTGTCTAGAAGTATTTTTGAAAAAAAAAAAAATAAGCAATTCTTACCATATCAGAATTTTTTCTGGAGTTAAAGTCAGTAATGCTTCTGGTAATTCTTCTATTTTGTTAATTGATAATAGCTTGTCATCAATAACCATTCTCCTTTTTTCTTGATTCTTACTGTCTCCGGTAATAATTATTTCAAGCAATGTTTTGTTTAAAGACTGCTGCGATGTAATTAGAAATTTGTTCTCTTGAATGCCAAACATATTAAAATTAACATCATCTAACAAGCTGCAAATATAAACATAAACTATGATTTGAACACACTACATTACAAATCTCAATTTTTTTAAAAAAAAAAATTAGTTTCTAGAAGCATTACATTAATGAAAAATCTTTATCTGAATATCAGGGTTTAAGCTGCCACTAGCATTTTAGCCAAATGCTAATAAATCTAAGATTTTTCTCATTTTTGTCTCGGCATAATTAGCAAAAATGATAATTAGGTCATTAAAATAAATGTCTTGTTTCTCATCCAGTTATGGTCCCAAAAATTACCAGGCAGGCAGGTTTTTTTTTTTAATATTTTAGTGGTGAAAAACCAGCATCAGGCAATTAAAAAAAAAAAAAAACGTTTTTTAATACCAGTAGTTATTTTCATCAAAAAATTAAACCCAGAAAGCTACATATAAATAAATAACATGCTGACCAAGTGTAACACCCCATTCCTATTTTAGCATGTCTTGGACAGCATGGATGTATAAATAGAAGCGTATAGGAAGAAAATATTTTTTTTAAACAGAGTTGTATCATTTTGGAATAGTTTACCAGAAAAAGTTGTTGAATCTAATTCAGTTGAATGTTTTAAGCTTAGGTTAAATGATTTTACAGATAGTTTAAGTATTGTTAGTTTAACTATATGAATATAGGCTAGTTTGAATTGTTCTAATTGTTTTGTTTTTATTTTGGAATAGATTGGCAAAAAAGAAGTAGGGAACCTAGTTTGATCTGTTGGATTTTTTTTTTTTTTAAAGCATGGTTGAGTTTATTGAGGGTTTAACTAGTTAGGTACTGCAATGGGTACTATATATACAGTAATTGATATTTTTTAAATTAAAATTTCCAAGGACAAAAATTAAAAAATAATAAAAATAAAAAAAGATATAAAAAAAATAATTAAAAAATCTTAGAATAGCACTAGGAACAACTTTGCTGGACTGTGGTCTGTTGTTGTCCCCATATTTGTATTTGTTGAGAAATAAAGTTTCATTAAAAAAAAATATTGAATTTATAAAGCAGAGAAAAAAAAAATAAGATTTATAAAGGCATCAGGAATTTTCTCTTATTATTATAATTTAAATAAATTTAAATACATAAAGAAAAGCATATACCCGGCAACTTTTAGAAGCATCCGCCCATGCTGAGAAACAATATTTTTTTTTAGTGGCCTTCTGTATACATTTTTAAATGTGAATTAGCCTAGTAAAAATATATTGTATATCAAATTTGTTTTTAAACTACCTCATATCTTCAAGAAGATTAACGGATGATTTATTCATCTGGTGACTTTCATACAAATAAAGTTGACTGGTGTTATCTGGATTAGATGTAATAAAAGGAATAATTACAGCCTTGTTTGATGGTAGCAAACAACAGCAAACCAATTTAGATGGTGTCTATAAAAACAAAATAAAAATTGGTCATAAACTCACTAAGAAATAAAATTACATAATCTGTAAATATGGTAATGAAAGTAGCATGATAATAGAATGACTGTTCTGGCAATTTGTTTTAAGTTTTTTTTATATTAGCCTATAACAAAACATTAATTTTCATTATTTGCCAGTAAAATAAAGAATTCTAGTATATTAAAAAAAAAATTAAAGTGTAAAATAAATTGGGCATTTGTTGAGTTTCTGATAAAAGCCTTAAAAACATTAAAAAAAAAAATATTGAAAAATTTTTTTTTTTCTTATTGGTTCACAAGAAGAGAGTCAAGATGTTTCAGCCTGTCATTTAAATTTATCTGATTTTATTAATATTATATAATAATTAAAAACAAATATTTGTAGAAATAAATTTTATTTGTATATTAATATTTATTCAAAGGCTTATGATTTATTAATTAAGGACACTTATTGGATACATCTGGCAAACAGGAATGCTTTTATGTTCTTTTTTTTTAAGGGGGGAGGGAGCAAAACAAAATTAATGTGGAAGCTTTTATTATGTATATGTTTAAGCTTGGTTTATGATATGTCATAGCTTAATTTTGAGTTTGAAATATTGTAAGCCTGTTTTCTACAATCGGGTCCAGAAGTATAATCCTTTATGTTTAAGCAAGGATTTTTTTTTTAACCTGAGTTCTGTTAGACCTACTTAAAATTAGTGTCAGAAAATAAGACAAAAATGGTTTTACGCCGTTTATTAAAAGCAGATTAGTAATTAAATAACATTTTTTTTAAAAGTATCACTATATAACAGTGATACTACGCTTTTCTAAGTTCAAATTATTTATATTTTTTATGCTGTTAAGGTTTAAAGGGAAAATGAAGTCAAGTCCTAGAAGCCTATTTTTATTAAAGTTTTAAGCTGTACTAGTNGGGAAATGGGGGAATAGAGTAGGGAAGAGGGAGGAGAGGAATAAGGAAGGGTTAGTTGGGGATAGTGGGGTTTGTGGGAAGGATTGTAAGATTCTGGGTTCAAGGAATATGGTTCAATGTGTGGGTTTGAGTAAAGAAGAGAGTAAGGGAATGTGGTTTTGTGGAGTGTGTTTGGATGATTTGAGGGGTTTTGGGGATGTTAGGAAAAGTTAGAGTGGTGTAAATAATAAATTGGGAAGTTGCATGGGATGTTGAAATGTATGGTTATAGGGAGGGAGGGGATGGAGGAATTAGGGATAAAATGGAAAAGGTTGGAGAAGATTTAGAAATAAGGAAATTGTATGGGGAAGAGATAGAATGGAAAAATAGGCTGGAGAGAGTAGAGAGGGAGTTGGCTTTATTAAATTTGGATTTGGGGAATGGTGAGGGAAATTTAAGGGGGGATGAAGTATATGTAGGGGAAGGGAAGAAAGTGGACTTGGGGGATGTGGCAGAGAGGGGAAGTGGGAGTTCGAGAGAGCTGGGGGTAGGGGATATTAGTTTTGATGAACGGGGAGTATAAGGATGGAGGAATATAATATGAATAGGTATGAGAAGCATGTTATTAAATTAATAAGGAGGGAAAAATTGAATGAGGGGTAGGGGTGGAGAGGGGGGTAAAAAAATTGAGGAAATAAAAAAGGAAAAAATGAAAGGTGAGATTTTATTGGGTGATGAAAGGGTTATGGGAGCAGGGGATTTTTGGTGTAGAGGAATGTGAGAATTATATAATATGGATGTGGGCTTGCTGCTGGAGAAAATGGGTTTAATTAGGGTGGCTAAGGATTATACAAGGGGGGGGGGTTTGGGTTTTTACCTATATTTATGGAAAGAAAAGAGGTTAAGGATAAGGGGGGAAGGGTGAATAAGTGTATTATGGACTTGTGTTTGGAGGGGGTTTATTTTGAGGATTTGGGGGAAGGATTGAGTAGGGATTGTTTTAAAAGTGGGGGATGTTTTTTAAATAGTAAAGGGGAGATTTTTAAAAATTAAAATTAAAAAGGTTGAGTAAAAAAATAAAAGAAATAAGGAAGGGAGGGGATTATTGAAATTTGGATAAGGGAGAAGGGGAGAGGCATATTTTTAAAAGGAAAAGGAGGGTGGTAGATGGGGATGTAAGTATTGGGTTTATTAATATGCAATGAGGGAGGAGAGAGGATAAATGGTGGATTTAATGAAAACATGGAAAGGAAAGTTTAGGTATTTTGGGGATAGTTGCAACATATTTCAGGGGGGAGGCGATACCATTTTTGGAGGGAATGTGGTTTGGAAATAATAGGGAAGTAGAAGAAAAAAAGGGGTAAGGGTAGGAATTTGGGTGGACAATAATCTATTGGGAAATGATTGTGAGGTTAAAAGGGGTAAAGAATATTTATGGGTTGTGGGGGGGGGGNAGGAGATATAAAATTAGCAGTAGGGGTGGTGTATTTGGCGGTGAATGATAAAAATAATTAAGATTGGAATAGGGAAATTTTTAAAAATTTGTGGGAAGATTTAAGGGATTTTAGGGGTAAGGGCCATAAAATTATCTTGATGGCTGATTTTAATAGTCATATAGAGGAGTTTGAAGGGGAAAATAATGATAATGGTTAAGTTATTAAAAGTTTTTTGTTTTAATATGGATGGGGTTGGTAATAGGGAATTTAAATAGGTTTTGTATAGGGGAAATAACTTGGAGTATGGGCTGTCAGAATAAGGTGTTGATTTATATATTGGAGAGGGAAGGGGTGGATAAGATAGAGGAAATGAAAATATGAGATGAGATTGAAAAAAAAAAGGGTGTTTCAGATCACAAATTAATTATGATAAAGGTTAAAAGGAGGGGTAGAAGAGAAATAAAAAGAGTGGGGGTAAATTAAAGGAGGATGGAATATTAAGAAGAAAGGGGATTAGAGAATTTTAGTAATATGATGGGGAGTTTGGGAGAAGTGGATTATGGTTTGTTTTTGGATAATTTTAGGGAATTGGTGGGGAAGGCTTTTGGGGAAAATAAGGAGTTTGAAAGTAAAAAGATGAGGGGGAGGAAGGAGAGAGAGGGGGATAGGGAAATTAGTGAGTTAATAAAAAAGAGGAAGGAAGCTAATAAAAAGTATAAATTAAGTTTAAAAAAAGGGAAAAGGAGGAAATAAGGGTAAAGTGGGAGGAATATTTGAATTGCAAAAGGATGGTTAGGATTAAGGTGGGGGATTATAAGAGGAAATTGGATAGGAATTTAATGGAGAAATAAGGGAGGGGGTAAGGAGGGGTGTAGGAAATTTTGGGATTATGTTAAGGGTAGGAGTGAGGGGGGGGGGAGAAAAGGATTGTGGTTTAGATAGTGGGGTAATGTTGGAATTGCTAAATGAACATGCAATAAATATGCAAAGGGAGGAAGGGGGAAAAGGAAAAAGTTGGGAGTGTGTGCTATGAAAGGGAAGATTTAATCTTAAAGATGAGGAGCATGGAAAGCAGTAAGGGGTATGAAGGATGGTAAACAAGGGGTTTAGATGGGGTTGCTATGGAGATGTTGAATTGTTTGAAGAGCAAGGGTAGGGGTATTTTAGGAAAATTTTAAATGGGGGATATTCCGGATAGTTGGAAGAATAGGGTTAGAATGATTTTTAAGGGGAAAGATGTAAGAGTTTAGATAACTATAGGCAGGTAGCGATAACTACTGTTGTATATAAAGTCATGATGAATATATTGAAGGTGTGGATGGTGGAATGGTTGGAGGGAAATGGTAAGTTGGGGGAACTTCAGCATGGGTTCAGAAAGGCTAGGAATATAGGGAATTGTTTATTTATAGTATCACAATTGTTTGAGAGAAGTTACAATGATAAAAGCGAGTTATTTTGGGGTTTCTTGGATATTAGGAAAGCTTATGACAATGTTAATAGGGAATTATTGTGGAGAATGTTAGTAGAAATTGGAATCGATTTTAGGTGGATAAATTTTATGAGGAGGGTGTATGAGGATAATTTTTTTGTGTTGCAGTGGGCAGGGGTAAATTCGGAAAGAATGAAATGTAGTAAGGGTTTAAGACAGGGATATCCTCTTTCTGCAATTTTGTTTTTAATTTACATGGATAGGTTCGATAGGGGGTTAATGGATTCTGGTTTGGGGGTGGGAATGAGGGTAGAGAAGAGAAAATTATCAGGTTTGCTTTTTACGGATGATATAGTATTATTTGTGGAGGATAAGGGGGAGATGCAGGGTTTATTAAATATATGTGGGAGGGTGGGAAATGAGTTGGGTTTGGAATTTAGCAATGAAAAGTAAAAAATTATGAGGCTAAA
>PXIH01S0015482.1:3818-16479 GCA_003024985.2 Euperipatoides rowelli
ATTAATAAGTCTAATATAATTATATATATATGGTCTAACAATTGATCATAATAGGACACTTCAGAATAATATTATTGATTTTATTAAAAATGAACTAGAAATAACAAAACAATTGCCTATTGAGAGATGTTTAAACTAGGAAATAGTAAGGATATCAGAGCACCAATACTATGTCAGTTTGGCCCATATACAGATAAGATGCTTATTTTTTTAAAAATATAACTAAACTAAAAAATACAGGAATAAGTATTGATAAAGATTATTCTAAGACTACTCGCTAACATAGAAAGATTTTAATGACATTTTAAAAAAGCTAAGGAAGAAGGGTTAAGACCTTATTTTCGCGAAGCTAGATTGTTTATAAAAGATAAAATTTATATAGTAGATGAGACTAATCATATAGTAGAGGTTAATACTGCAGTCAAGATAGTAGGTGACAAACTTAAAGATAATGATAGAGTTATATAGCAATTAATGCCAGAAATATTGGATTATAACAATACTTATGAATTTAATTTTCTTTTTTAGAATATAATATGGGAATGGCTTTAAAAACATAACTTAGGCCTATCATGTTATGATTTGGTGTGTTTTGCCGAAACTTGGCAGACTAATGACTATACAAGCTATTTATCAAATTTTTATATTAAACAATCTAAAGCTGGTGTAGGAGAGAGTGGGGGACCATTTGGAGGTCTGATAGTGTTGGTGAATTTTAAACTGATTGACAGGGTGTTGGCATAGAGGATCGAGAATTCATGGATTAGATGTAAAGTTTTGACGAAGCAACAATCTAGTTTGATTATTTATTTTATATATTCATCCCCAAGGGGAGATTTTCGAGAGACGCTTGAATAGATAGAGTTTGATATATATGACTTTGGTGGCTCGGAGATCCTCTGCCTGGGTGATGTTAATGCAAGGAGTGCAGATTTAGACGTAATGTTGGATGATTCTTTGTTTTTTTTAGGAGTGAGGAGGACTTTAATGGATAGACAAGAGCAAATGAAATGGTTAAATTTTACATTCTATCCCATTATTGGTAGTAAAATAGAAGTACTAAAGGTAACCCTAATGGATCTATGACATTATTTGGGGGGTATGGGGGATAGTGTTATTGATTTGGTATTGACATCAATTGGCCTTTTCAAAGAGAATATAGATTTTCAGATCCAGCCTTGGCCATTATCAAATCATCTTTCCCATACATGTTAGTATTGCAAATTGGGTTAAAACGCCCATGGAGGGATCAGATTCTGGAAATAGACGTCTGATTGCTGCTTGGAAAGAGTTTGGAATTGGATTTTTTAAATCTTATAGAGGAAAGATGTTTGTCAGATTTCCAATAGAGGATACATTAACTAGTGTTGTATCAAAATTTAGAGACAATTTTAATACAGTCTGCCAAGGACCTTAAGATGATTTACCAACAGAGATCAGTTAATAAATATGAAAAAGGATGGTTTAATGCACAGTGTAAACAGTAAAAAAAAAATGATGCAATACGCACTTAGGAAATATAGGAATAATTTAACTAATCAAAATAGGTTATNTTTCCAATAGAGGATACATTAACTAGTGTTGTATCAAAATTTAGAGACAATTCTAATACAGTCTGCCAAGGACCTTAAGATGATTTACCAACAGAGATCAGTTAATAAAGATGAAAATGGATGGTTTAATGCACAGTGTAAACAGTAAAAAAAAAATGATGCAATACGCACTTAGGAAATATAGGAATAATTTAACTAATCAAAATAGGTTATACTGTATGTAGATTTGAAGTCCAGTTACAAAAATCGATATAAACTGAAAAAAAAAAAAAAAAGAGTTTAATGAAAGAAGGTTACTCTCTCTTGAGGGAGCTAGTTCCTCCCAATTTTGGAAGATAATTACTAATTTAAGATATAAAAAGAAAGCTCCCATTGTTATATCATTGAATAAATGGTTGGAATATTATTTAGATATATATTTGAAGAAAACTAGTAACATTAACTTGGAGTATTTGGGAACATTTGATCCTTTATTGGACTCACCTGTATCCTGGAATGAGTTAAACACATTGAGAAACTGAAAAAGGGGAATGCAGCGGGGGTCGATGTAATCAAAATGAATATATCCGAGCGTCACCTATGATATTTAGAGAGTATTTACTGATATTGTTGAACAAAATAATTCAGGAAAGATTATTCCCACCTAAAATGGCTAAAGCACTCATGCCAATTTATAAAAAAGATGACCCAACAGACATGAGTAATTATAGACCAATCAGCTTATTGTCAACTTTTACCAAGTTATTAACTAGCATTTTACATAAAAGACTTAGCAGATAGTGTGACATTAATAACCTGTTGCATGAGGCCCAATCTGCATTTCAGGCACAAAGATCTACTATGGATAATCTGTTTGTATTGAATTCATTAATACATCTAAATATTTATAAAAAAGAGGGCATCTATTTGCCTTTTTTATAGATGCCTTGAAGGCGTTTGATTCAGTCGATCNTTCTATTCTATGGAAGATACTTTCTGCAAACAAAATTTCTGCAAATTTTATTGGCTTATTGATTGATTCAATATTACTCTATGGCTTCTGCTTCAATTTTAGTAGGGAAATCCATTTCTTGTGAATTTGAAATTACTTGTTGAGTTTTACAGGGAGACTCTCTCAGTCCGTTGCTTTTTAGTATCTATTTAAATGCATTACCCCAGGAACAATCCGGAGTTGCACCTTTGAGTCTTGGTAATCTAGATGTACATTGTTTGTGCTTTGCCGATGATGTTGTTGTCCTGGCAGATTCTTCCATTAACTTACAGAAAAAGATTAATATAGTGGCTACTTTTTTTGACCAACATAATTTACATATAAATATCGAGAAGTCTAAGATCATGACATTAAAAAATGGTAATAATGTGACGAAAAGATATTATTTTTTTTTGGAAGGAAGTGGGGAACTCTTTGCATATAGTTAATAGATATACTTATTTGGGAGTTTCTTTTATGTCCAATGGCTCTTATTCTGCAGCATATAATTTTTTTTTTGACTAAGGCAAAGAGGGCAATATCAACTTTATGGCCTTCTTTAGAAAAGCTGCGTACAGGTAGTGTGAACATTTATTTAAGATTGTTTAGATCTCTGGTGACCTCATTTTTTCTGTATGCGGCACCTATTTGGTCACCTAGATACTTGGATAAACTAGAGAATTTCCAAGTTTTGTTTTTTAAAAAACTTTTTAAATTGCCAAGTTACGCCCCAGGGTATTTAGTGAGATTAGAGTTGTCAGTACCGGGCATTTTCACAGGGTGTTATTAAATCATTGTTAAAATATTGGGTCCGAGTCTTAAAAATGATGGACTCTTGTTACCCTAAGGCAGCATTGTATCGACTTACACATAACTATAAGCTGGCAACCCGATTGGTTGTTCTTATAATTGGTCAACTGTGTTGCCAAATATAGTGAGTAAATAGGGATATAATTATTTGAGATACTCTGAAGATAATGTTTTGATCGATAAGGTGACCCTTCAATATTGACAACTGTTTTTGATAATTTAAGACAAATGGACGTTGCAAGAATGACAAATCATTGGTGAATTCAATATTTTATAGAAGTAGTCCAACAATAGATATTTGTACAGTTATAAATATTTTAAACAACTAGATTACATTTTCAACTTAAGATACTAAATGAAGCTTCAATTATTTGTGAGGGATTGGGCTTTAGGTTGATGGGAGTGAGTTGTACACTATGTAATTGGACCCAGTAGAAGATTTGATTCATTTGGTTTTATATTGTCCTATTTATAAATTTAATAGAAGCAAGTACTTGCCTAAGATCCAGTCCAGTCGACTTGAGGAGGCATGCCACAGTAATGATTTTATGATGGTATTGTTGAAATTTTGTATACATATTTGAAGGAATTAATTATTGTTAGAAGTAGGTTGATCAGAATATCTGATCTGTAAAGAGGAAAACTTTATAATGATGTTTTGATAACTGTGTTATTTTTTTCCTTCTTTTTTGTTCAGACATTATTTTTTGAGATGATTCAAGCTCTAAGAAATGTTTTATGTTGAAATTGGTCCCATTGTAATGGTCTATGATCCTAAACAATAATAGTTTAAATAAAATAAACAAAATATTTCACAGAACGTCAAACAGGTAAGAACTTGTATGGCCCTTGCTGTAAATAGGAAAGTAAATCAAGTGATTGTTATAAAGAAATTAAATATCCTTACGCCTTTGTCCTAGATTTTATCAGGACTCTAATTAAATGGAAGTTTAAATCACTTCAAGCAATTAAAAAATAGATCGAAAACAATAATCATATTGAGAAATAATTGATATATCCTCCTTCCTGTAGAGCTTCAGGCTTGGCACCACTTGTATCCTCTGGCTTGCACAGCCCTGATTGTCATATTCTACAATGATTATCTTGGTGAAGAAATAAATCCCCTCTCTCTAATGTTGTATATGTACATTCACTACATTCATAATTGATTTCTCCAGTGTGTTCCAGTTCATGTAAAATTAATAAATATTTATCAAATGTTTTATAATTACAGGAATCACACTGAAATTCATAATTAGGATTTTGCTTCTTTTTATCAACAATTAAATCATTTTCACAATTTGTTTCAGAAAAATTGCTCAGGTGAATGTTTGGATAAATTTTCAAGATACTTAGACTTTGGGTTTTAAACTTAGTTTTTACAAACTTTAATTCATCAGAATGCTTCAATTCATGTCTTTTAAAATTACTTTTGTAATTAGTCTTAAATCCACATATGTTACAATTAAATAATGATACTGAAGAATGCTTAAAGTGATGATTTCTAAAGTGGATAATATTATTGGTTTTATATTCACATTCAGTACAATTAAATGTTGACACATCAGAATGATTTAATTTATGCGATTTAAACTGGTAACTATAATTGGTTTTATATCCACATTCAATGCAATTAAATTTTGATTGATCAGAATGATTTAATTGATGAATTTTCAAATGGGTTCTACTATTTGTTTTAAATTCACATTCTGGACAATTAAATTTTGCGAGTCCAAAATGATTTAATTGATGATTGTTAAAGTTAGAATTATGATTGGTTTTATATTCACATTCTGTGCAATTAAATTTTGAGAGACCAAAATGATTTAATTGATGAATGTTAAAGTCAAACCTACGATTGGTTTTATATTCACATTTTGTGCAATTAAATTTTGATTCCCCGGAATGATTTAATTGATGATTGTTAAAATTAGAACTATAATTGGTTTTATATTCACATTCTGGACAATTAAATTTTGATTTCCTAGAATGATTTAATTGATGAATTTTCAAATAGTATTTATTAGTCGTTATAAACTCACATTCTATGCAATTAAATTTTGATTCGTCCGAATGGTTTAATTGATGCATTTTAAATTCGTTATGAAAAATTTTGTATTTTGTTCTATTAATTAAATATAATTATTTATTTATTTATTCAATAAGGAATACAAAATTATGAATGTTTGGCTCTTGGTCCATATTTAGCCTAAACAACTTTTAAAGTATTGTCAAATATTATTTGTCATAAATTACTTATTATGGAAATAAAATCTCAAACATAGAAGAAATTAGTAAATTTCTCCATGAAATTTAAAATTATACCCAAAGTTTCAAAAATAAATCAATTCTCTAGCCCATTATTTCAAACCTTTAACTGATGAGGTAACAATCTTATCAAATCTAAAACTCAATTTGTTTATCAATTACAATTGGCTGAATTTTTCTAACATTCTTTAATTTTGATGTTTATCTTTATTATCAATTACTTTAAGAGAATCAATATTTTTTCTCTATTACTATCTAATTTATCTAATTACTAACAAACATAAAAACAAATTACTCACATATGCAAAAAATTATAAATATTACACAGCATTTCTTTTATGCTTTTACAAGCTACTCTTCAAAAAATATAATCAAATGATATTTTATATGTTAAAGGTACACTATGTTCAGACATAAAAAACAAAATTCAGCGATGGCAAAGACAGATCCAACATATATTATAACAGCAGCATTTTTATCATTTCAAACGTCTCAAAAACTGTAAAACTTCAACACAGGCTCAAACCTTTATAATTATTCAGAAGTAACGCGTTTGTTTTTTAACATAAAGAACATACCATTACCATACATGTATATTATGTGATTTATGTCCATTAATTTCAAACCCAGGTTTAATACTCTGCACAATATTTTCAGATCGTTATCATTCTTGGTCTACTTGATTCTGTGTGATTTCTTTTACCTAGTTAAAAAAAATAGTTAATTTTCTTTTGTAAGTTATTTTATGCAGATTTCAATTTATAGATATACAAATTGTTTATAGAAGTAAAGAAGATATAACTATTAAAGGTCAAATGTAACAGATTTTTTTTTTTTTTTAATTATTGATTTTCAAAGATAATTACTATAAAAAGAATTCCACTGGTAAATTTTTTTTTTAAATGCATAAAAAAAAGCTATTTAAAGATATTGCTTCCTCAGTCTGAGCTTACAGATTGAAGATTTCACATTTTTGGGGGGTCTGAGATTAATTTGATGACAAAATAGCCTCTACAGCTGTTTTCTTTGTAATGATTTAACATGTAAATAGAGGTATTTTCAATCTGTATTAAAGGTCATTTTGATTTTAAATCATATTGGACCATAATAGCACAAAGGATGAATTTGATGATGATTTTTTACAAGTATTTAAACATTTAGACCATATGATATCCAGCCTTATGCTGACAAATATAGCTAATATTCTATAGTTAAGTATTGCAAGCTGTAGGCCCTATTCATTTATAGCCTATGATGTCACAAAATATCTCCCCTGGTGTGTAAAGTGGATAATGTTGTTTTAAGGGTGAGGAGCTAAAGACAATTATTTTAAAAATTGAATTGTAAATAACTTTTTTTTTTTAATTTTTTTTTTAATGGTGGAAATTTTTTTTAGTAAAAATCTTTGACAATCAATAATTTAAAAATAAATAAAAAAATCTGTTACATTTGACCTTTAAAGTCACATGACATCTAAATATTGCATTAATAATGTTTTTTTATGAATATTGCTGAAATAGAAAATGATTATCATCAGTATTTTGAAAAGCAACTCTATATTTATTAGTAAATATCAATTATCTTTATCAATCTTACAGGACATGAATTTTAATTATAAGACAGTATCAGAATTACCATTCCTGTGATTGCTAGATATAAAATCTGTTTAAAGGCTGATCAATCACGCAAACCCTTCACATTGATGATGATGATCAATTACATTGGCCTTGATGATGATCAATCATTATCAAGGTTATTCAATGATGAATTTTTGTACAAAAATATTCAAGATGGTGACGTTTATTATTTTTTATTATTAAACATTGCTTTATTTTACCTAAGAGAAATGATCAGTATCTTGATAGGGATAATACAACAAATATTATAAACAACTAAGCCAATAGTATCTCAAACAACAATGAAGTATTATTGTAATTTGCTTGAAAACCTATATACCGTATGCATTATCTTCAACTGTATCATATATATATACATTCGGTCACGCAATCCATCTGATTGCGTGACAGGTAACGAGAATACGACCCCACTGACAACACAAATTATGGAGAGGACTATGGTCTATATGAACTTAGGACTGAGGGAATACATAAACTTTTGAAAGATAGTGAGATTTGCTCCCCAACATAGGGCGAACATATTAGAAGCAATAACTATTATTATGGGTTAGATAATAAATATTACTCATTTCAAGGCGAACCTTTTTACCATATAGAGGCACTCTGACAATTATAGTTTATGATGTGTGTAAAACCATAGGACATATAGTAAATAATTGCCCTAAAGTTGTTAGGGTTAAACCAGGAGATAATGTTCGCATGGATCGACCGAAACCGTCATTAAACTAGAACGCTTTCTTCCGGGATCAACTCGCCGAGTGAAAGGAGCACAATCTGATACTAATGGGCCAGGGAAATTCGCTAAAGTAGATAGGAGAAATAAAATCCTACACAAGGATATTTTCACACCGGAGTCTGACCAGATGCGCAAGAACCACAAAAAATTAAGACAATAAACAGAAGAAAATCATACGAATAATATCTCCAATCAAAATCAAAAAATATTTACTTGTTGCCACTGTAATAAATCAAATCTAATTTCCAATTCAGAATCCAAAAATGTAAACAAAGTCAAAATTCCCGCAACAAGAAATTCTCAGTCTCGCGATACTGTCAATAAAACCGATTAATCTACAAAAAGTTAGCAATTTCAGTTCAATTCAAACAGATATTAATTCTAATCCTAAAAGCAAAAATAGGAATAGTGATCAGTTAAAAAATTGTTCTAAACCACCAAACTCAAAATCTAATAAGTCATCTCAAAATAATGTTGTTAATAAATTATCATCTCAGGCTAAGAAATGTTCGCTGCCTTCCAATTCAGAATTATCTAATCACAAACACAAATTTACTCAAACTTATCCAGACAAAAGTAATAGCGAACATGTTCTGCATTTTGAAAGGCCAGACAATGCTAATCGAAAGCCAAAAATATCCAAAACTCAACCAGACAGGATAGAAAAGAGAGATAAACAAACAAAATAAACAAAAAAGACTAACGTTAAGAATAACAAAGTAAATAAACCGTAACCAGATTCAAATTTTAATAAAACAAAACAAAAGATATTAACAGAAGATAAAACTAACAATATCCAAGCTTGGATTGAACAGGGTGAACAATCTAAGCGAGTCAGATTTGAAACCAGAGGTAATGATAATAAAAACTTAAAAAACAACATTAAAGCAACAAGAAGTACTAAAGGCATGGTTACAGTAAAGGCATGGAATTACAGAAGGCATACAAAACAACAAATTAAAACAATGTATTCCGTTGCTCTTACACATTCCACTATAATTTGAAGAGTTTATGTGCACGAGCAATCCTTGTTAAACATATGCAAACTAACTAACTCATATTGTAGAATATTATCTAGTGAACTAAAAGTTATAGCAGAATAGTTTTAATGGACTTTTTACTAAATATGTTGTTTTATTTATTCATTTTAAATGGTGTGACCAATAACAAAACAGTGCCAAAATATTTTGATGCACATACTTGTTTTATATAAATATATACTGTAAATGAAATGGTCTTTGTTTGGAAATTTACTTTGTCACTACTGCGTTACGTAATAAGCTGGATACTGTATGGGTACTACCATGCTGACACGGGTATACCCTTGTTAGCACATTTATGATTAATTTACAGAAACTCCTAGTATTTCAAGTCAATTTTTTTTAGTAATTTCACATTTTAAATGCTAATTTGATTTTAAAAAATTATAATCTTACTTCGTCGCTAACATTTTTAACAACTGTGAAAAATTAACATTAGTGAAATAGCCTATTTTGTTAAAATGCTATAATACCAATCAGATTCAGAGAAATATTAAAAAAAGATATAAAGTGTGACTAGAAGAGCATAAAATAATAATTGATTTGAGTATACCTGGTTGCTTTATCTTGTATAAGAGGAAGTTCACTATTAATGTCCAGTGAATATACAGCAATGATATATGATTGGTATACAGGATCTCAAAACACAACTTGATAGTAGCTCCATCTATGAGTCATCCTATGAAATGAAACAGACAGAACTATTAATAATAAAAATGAACAATCAAAATTTATATTAATACTAGTTTATAAATTACACAATATATTTTTAATAAAGAATAGTCTCCTGGAACATTAGTCTATATTTATCAATTTACAATTCATACAAATTATAGACCATAGGTTCCCAAACTTATTCGGCCTACTTCTCCCTTTTCCGAAAAAAAAAAAATACACAACACCCCCATGGAAATCTACCTTCTTAAGGAGAACAATGGATCAAGTCTCCCTAAACAGGCTGGGTCAAGTAGCCTATCCCTAGTTGGCCATTTTGTATTCAACCTACAAAAGCAGGCATTGACAACTGAATAATTATACATGAAATTAAAGCTTAAGATATATCTAATAACAATAAGTAATTTATTAAATCATACCTTTAATTTCTTTAAACCAAAAATTGGAATACATTACAGATTACAGTGCAAAAAATTTACTTTCAAGTACAGTAACGAAAATGTGTTTTGTGTCACAATTTATAAACTAATACAAAGACTACTGCTGCTGTTACTGCTAAATTATCTGATCCAAGGACAAGCAGCGATACCCCTTCCAACTTATCAAACTTTCTCTATTGTGAGACATACAGTAGGCCTTGGGTCAAGCATCACTATGGGTCAAGTATCCCTATGGGCAGTAGTGGGATTAAAATTTTTTGGTCGTATTCCAGTCTGACAACAGACTGGAATACCACTCCACCAAGTGATAGTCTGATTATTTAGGATTAATATTAGTATTATTATTATTATAACAAAGGTTTCTCATTTCTTATGGACAGACTTAAAAGACCCCCTCTTCCCCTTCTTGGAAATTATTTTAACATTTTAACTATGAGTTGACATATGTAAGTGTGAACCTCGGTAATCAGGGTAAACACAAGCACGGTACTGTAAATACTTGAGGGGTATGGCCAGTTTTTTATTTGTTTTTTTTTTTTAAATTTAAAAAAAATTAGATTAAAAAAAAAAAATTAAAATTTTTAGGAATAGGTTCTCCAAACTGTTCAAATTTTAAGAAAGGGTTCTTGAGAACCTTTGGGTATCCCCTGAATCTTATCACTGCCTATGGGTCAAGTATCCTTAGTTTACCCTATTGATAATTACAGTTCTTCAATAATTCCATTTCATTCTATATCAGATATTCCCAAAATAGAAAAAAAAAACCTTTAGATATTTCTCAAAAAAAAAAAAATTGGGTTTTTCCAAATTATCTTACCATAAACGATCAAAATTCATTAATGTGTTACCTCCATATCAAAGAATAATTAAAAATGATATAATACTCATGTACATGGAAGTCTACATCAAAAGAAATAAAAATAAAATGTTTGAGACTTTATTATATTTTATAATAGTGAATTGTCTGCTACAATGACAATAAATCAATAACTGTTTAATAGCGACTAGTTTTAATAAATATTAAATGTTTAGTCACACATGAATAGGTATACCTGATATGAAATGTAAATGGATTTTCTACTTAAGAATGAAGTGTGTGAGACAAAATTTTTGCCCTCCCCCCACCATAACCATAAAAAAATTTAAAATGTGGCAATTTTAGTGGCATTTTCTTGAAATTTCTGCAGGTTGTGATTTTGTTGGTTTCAAATAATTTATTAAAGGTTTATTAAAACGTAGTAACTTTGTATTAATACCTATAAACTGGAAACATATGGGGGTGGGGGCACCAAAAACAACCCAAATGCCTCTCCCCAGGTTTTTGTTTTTGGGGGTGAGTGGAGAATGAGGTGGAATTGAGTTTGCAAATTGTAGCTAATGAAAAATTGTTTACAAAAAAAAAAAAAAAAAAAGTTTGTTCGACACAAAAATGTTTAAAAATTATAAAAAATTGAAATATTTTAAAGTAGGGTTCTTAATCTAAATAAATATGTTTAGTAAAAGAAAATGCATTAGGGCATTGATTTCTTTCCCAAGAGTAAAGAAATTGATAAAAAGTGTCAACATTTAATTGATTTTAAGATTAAAAATGACATACTGAAGGGGTTAATTTTTAGGGTTAACAATAACGTCCAATATATTAAACTTCTCTAGATATACGGTAACAATAATGTGTAATAACATTTAGAAAAATCTCTAAAAGATAATTTGGGGGAGTTTCCATTAACCCTACCCCCTTCTCCTTAAGCAGAAACAAACTGCAGTATTTCTTAATCAGTAGGCTACTGAAAATAAATAACGAGTAGCTGGAAATACTTAGCTAAACTACTTTTTCAAAGTGGCTTACAAAGCCAATATAATTATTATGAAACAACTTTGTCAATGTAGGCTACTTGAGCATTTTTGGAATAGTTGAATTAAAAAATTGTTTTGTTCTATGAAAGGTTTGAAAAGTTTATTGGAATGTCTAGTAAAATGGAATAAGATTTCAAAATCCGGCTAATCTTAATAAATAAATAAAATTAGTAGCAGGTAAAAATTATTGCTATGAATTAAAAAATGATTTCGCAGACTTTTCAATGTTCATTTCTCTTCTAAGTTCCAACGTACCGGTATCTAGTTTCAAAACTGATGTCACTTCGTATTTGAACTCTTTCAATGTCCTTTTTTTTTTTTTTAAGATATAGATAGTGATTCTGACAACAACTCAGAATTATATTCCAAGATAGGCCTAATGAACAGTTTATAGCCTACACACTACACTTGAAAGTTTGATGACCCAAACCAAGTCTCTTAAGTTTATAAACAACATACAAAACTCTATTTACTTTTAAATTAACAACTTATTTAACATACCATATATTTTTATGTTTATTATATAAAGTAAAGATACAGAACAGAAACACTTACATAATATTTTACAAGGCCCAGACAATTTTTTTGCAGAATCACGTTCCTTGCGTTTTTAAAATTCTCGTGGTGAGAAACGAGATTTTAAGTCTTGCCACTAGCGTCTGAATCTCAGACTTCACT
>PXIH01S0015486.1:808-14459 GCA_003024985.2 Euperipatoides rowelli
CATATTATAATTTTGTCATTTATTTTTACCGAAAATATTTACAAAATGATATTTTTCTGAAAATTTTTGGCCACAATGCCAATGTTTTTTTTTTTTTAAATATGATAGCCTACCTGTTTAAAAGCCAAGTTCTATATGTAAAATGTTAATGATAATAATTTATTGGCTTTTATTTTTTGGGCTAAAATTATTCTTCAACTTCAGTGTCAAGTCCATGTAAGCATAATAAGCTACAGTGGAGTTCTCATTCTTTTTATTTGATCAAATGATCTTTTTTACCTGTACATCTACTGGACTGACGGTACAAAAGTTTTTTTTTTTTTTAGTTATATTATTTTGTTTTATTAACTGAAGATATTTAAATATCTTTGCTACTTTTATTATAAGCTAACAATTTAAAATAACAATGGGTATTATTTTATCAGACTGCATAACAAAATTAAGAAACATGATGTGAGGAACAAGATCACATGACCACATTTCTACAGGGTAACAAGCTGTTCTGATTTATTTCCCCTAAAACAAATACAAATGTTTCAGAAAAATGCTGTTCTGGTCATTCATATTTGTTTTAGGGAAAATAAATGAAAACAGCTTGTTATCCTAAATTACAGCAAATATTGTGACGTGACAAGCAGCCTGAGAAATCTTATTCGTTAAAATATACACCGTCTAATAATTAATAATTAAAAATAGCATAGATATTTATAATATTCACTTAGGTTAATTTAACAAATAATATATATCAAAACATTTCTAAATGTGGTATTTTTCAGATAATAAATATTTGTGCAGTTAAGACCTAAAGTATTCTGAATTATTTATTATATGATTGTTCAGGCAACAAGGGTGTATTTAAGGTGTCCAGGGGGCCTGGACACCCTCCAAAATTTTAAACTTTAAAAATCTAGACAGCCTAAATAGGAAAACAAAACGTCCATACAACCAAAAAAAAAACATCAAAATTATAGAACCCTGACACCTTCCAAAATAATTTTCTGGCTCCACCCCTGTCAGGCACCTTTTTTTAAAGATAATATTTATTGCACTCGTGGAATATCTTTCATTCATCACCTTCAAATTTAAAAAAAAATAACACTTTGGTTCGTTTAGATTGTTTTATTTGGCTTTTAGCGTGGATGTGGTAGGGGAGGGGGGAGAGATTTGTAATTTACACTTTAAATAAAATTTTCTGTTAAGAAAAAATATTTATCTTTAACTTGTGCAAAGTAAATTATTATATACCAGACTGAGAATTATTACATGGATAGGGAGGAATCCTAAACCTAAAAATGAAAACGTCAGACATTTTAATAAAAAAAAATGTATAATAGAATAATATCTTTAGCAATAAAAAGGAATTTCAAAATATTGTTGAATTCTCTCCAAATTTTCCCCAATTTTTAGGTCCAAAAAACCAGAGTAAAATTTAAAGAGAATATCTTTTTCTTTTTTAAGGAAATTCAAAGTCTATCTAATCCTGATTTCTGTCAGGGATGTAGTGGCAGTAATTCTTATTTAATTTTGTCACTACTAAGTCTAAAGGAAGGTCTTTATAAATTTGGACCAAGGAAGACCCATGTTTATTGTTGGATTACATAATCTACCATCTTGAAACCAAATGATGGTGAATTAAAAATTTTTTAAATATCATCTGTTTTGGCTTACAATTCTTGATATGGGAATTGGGAATGTATATCAAACTATACACCCTGTTAGAACCTACAGCACTTAATATTTTGATTATCATACACTAATATAGGGAAAAGGGGAGATGTGAAAAATGTACAATAGGGTAGTAACTTCAATGTCTAAAAAAGCTTGGATAAAATAAATAATTTCAGATGCCAATTCTGTCGGCTGAATTTAAAAGAATATTAAAATATTTAGCCAAGTAAAAATTCATCCTGTTGGTCCAAATGTTATTCAAATTAGGGTAAATAATATTCAAAATTAGGGCTGAAAAGTTAACTAAAATAATGATCACTAAATTTGTGAATGGAATTTAAAAAAAAAAAACCACAGAGACACACACAGACACAAATCCTGAGATGAAGTAAAGTGCCCTCTATAATGTGAAAATCTATATATAAAATTGAATATCTGTCTGTATGTACTGTATCCCAACCATTTGATTAATCTGCACCAGATTTTGCATACTTATTATTTAAAACCCGCAGAAGAAAATAGGCTATATTTTGACCTAGTTAGAATCCTGGGAAAGGCCAGGATATTAAATTTATGTAAATGTACGGTAGGTATGTTAGCTATACAATTTAAAATAAGAGAAATAATATATGTATAGGCCTAGGCTATATGATTCCAGCTAATAGTAATTTGCAATAAATTACAAGCTGATCATAGTTTAGTAAATGATGGCATAGATAATAGAAGTCTACCTAGGTTTACCAGCTCTTAAAAATAATTAAATAAAAGTTAAACTTAATATTTCAGGTGAATAATCTTTTCTGTTTAAAAATACATCATTAGAAAAATCATGTTTCCCCATGACTTTATATTTAAAAGACACTTGCTTCATAATGGTCTGGCATTCATTAAAAAGCAGCACTTGTTAAACGCCCATTTTGGAAAGCTGTAGTTTTCGACAACAATATTATGAGGTGACCTTTATAATTAAAGCATTATTTAATGTATTATCGAACTAACAATTTAAGCTTGACAACCTTAGCGCAGCTACATACTTGCAAATTGATTCATCCTAAATTCAAGTCTTTCCAAACTGGCTGTGGGTTTAGAAGAAAAATGCTGGCTAAGGTTTTTGAAGTCTCTATCATTTTCAAACTAGATTAAGTTCATAACAATTAAATCACACAAATGGTTAAATGAAATTCATCAATAGAGATACACTGTAGAAAGTTTTAAACTTTTTTTTTATACTTTATTTGCTATAAGTTGTTTGCAATATCTTGGCCATGACAAACGAGGATCAGATATTTTGAATCTTGAACCGGTGAACATTTTAATAGAAATATTTTTATTTTTATCTAATTGCCAGTTGTTGTGTCTTTACTTTACTAAAAGCTCTAGTGTTTGACTACAATATTATAAGGTGACCTTTAGGTATTAACAAAATAGCTAAAGGAACATAGTTTATTTATAGCAAAGATATAGCTATAACAAGTTCAAAACTCAACATTCCAATTCTGAAGTAAGTACTGCCTTAATAAGACAGCTTCTAGAACAACATTAGCTGCTGCTAGATACAAAATCATATGTTACTGGCTTCAATATAATTATTGTATCTTTAAATCATATACAACAATATTGTAAGCATTGGAATTTATGTGGCTCCATAATGGTAAATCCACTAATTAACAGGTTGTGATTATCCTCATTTTATTTTGGGGATAAAAAAAATATCTTTATGCGAAAAAAATATATCTTAAAAAGATAGGGGGCTATGTTTTTTTTAAAAAACTCCTAGCTTGAGCTCTGAGTAAATGTACACATCACAGAGTAGCTTACAAACAGAGCGAGATTGTGTCCAAGATTATTAAAATATGTTTACATAATAATAAAATATGGAGACGAAAGGAGAAAAATTGTAAAATAATTTTAAAAATGCCTTTAAAAGTCTAATTTTTGTTAAATCTTCACTAGAAGGTACTTTTACAGGTCTATTGTCAGACAAAAAAAAACAATGTCCGTGGCAGGATTTGAACATGTGATGTCTGGGTTTTCCATTTTAAAGTTAGCATGCTTGCTATCTGTGCCGCCAAGACATAGATGGTAGCTATTGCTTTCTCATTGGCTGGAAACAATACATTTTTCAGCATTTAATAAATAATCACTGCCATTGTAAAAATCATGTATAGTTAAAATAAGAAAATTATTTAGAGGAAGTAGAGCCTAGATAAATATTAGGCCAGATAAGTCATATTTGATATAACGTAAATATCAATAAAGTTTATTTTCTTCCATTTTGGATTTTGATTGTGTTGTGATGCATTGTGGGTAGTGCACTTAATCCCGATGATTTTACTAGGGGTAGTAAGAACTCACTCCTTTAGTGCTTGGAGTTTATTAAAATCCGCAAAAAAGCGTGCACTTATGTACTCCGAGTGCTCAGAGTTTTTTAAAAAATGTAGCCAGGAAGAATGGTTGATGCAGTGCTGACACCTGATGGTAATATTTCACTTTATGTTGTAAATGCATTAGTAAAATAAAAAATCATATCTGCTATAGCCTGTTTGAATAAAATGCTAAAAATCGTTTTGTCAGCAAAAGTAATTCCATTCCCAATTTAGATTTAGGTGCTGGTAGATAGAAACTTGGAACTTTTCAACACTTTCACTGCTGCTCCTTTAAGTATGTGGAAAATGATAATTTTATATGATCATAAATCATATCACATGTCACAACCAGGCCTCAACTCAATAACACATTTTACATAGATTCTGAGTGTCGACATTGAAAATATATTTGAAATACCGAATATGTACCTACCAGACTTATGATCCCACAACTTATTCAACTTTCCCTAGTTTCCTCCTTTTCTTAACGTATTTTGAAAAGATTATGGCGAGGAAGAAAATTCTTGAAATGAGGTACCATAAAAGGAAAATGACATTGGGCGTTCCTTTAAAGCCAATATCTCACTTATTCAGATGAACAAGAGATTATATAAATATGAATTAAAAATATATAGCCTATCTAATTATCAATCTTCAGTGAGCTTGTACTATGTAGCTACATTTTAAAAGCGTGGAGTATCATATCATACAGTTAAATTTTAAAAAAAAAATTAAATTTATACACCAAACAAAATCTTGCCTGGTCAATCTTTAAAAGAAAACATCAGAATACTTAGGTAACATTTTGGTATTTATCATAATCCACTGTAATTTATTCTGTAAAGAATGTTAAATTATTATAGTTAATAACTTTTATTTGACTATCAAAATAATTTTATACTTATTTATTTTCCTTAAATTTTTAAAATTGTTTAACTATATTATTATCTGTATAGACTGTATTCCAGTTCCATGTTTTTGAAATTACTAATTGCAATATTTGTTTTAATACAATTTGTGATTTTTTTCTATATGAATACCAATATTCTATTTGCTATTGAGAAAAAAAAAAAAAAACTGGAGCTGAATACGGCTTTACATTTTTTTTTTTAATGTTTTGCTAGCAGAAAAAAAAATTATGTTTTGTTTAAATTATTTTCTTATTGAATTTTTTTATTTGTTCCAGACTCAAAAGATGATGAAATGGAGCTAGAGGGCATGGGTGATGATGCCATTTTAAATGATGAGATCAAAGACAATTCTATGTTGAAGCAAGCACTTCTAGATTCTACCAAAGGCGGATGTTCAGACACTTCTGTAGATCAGATCCATATGTGCCCTTATTGTAATTATACTAGTGTCAGTGATATGCAGATACGAGCACATGTAATATCCCAGCACATGCAGAGACCTAAGGAGCTTCTGTGTCCTTTATGTCAGGAGGAATGCAAGGATAAATCACGGCTGGAATCACATTTAGTTCAGGTACATAATGTAACACCGGAAGGACTGCAACGTCTATTAGTCATGGTAGATCAGGGGGATTGGATGTTACCGCCACCAACTACACCCAGTCCGGCAGCTACTGCGAACGATGAATCAAATGATGGAAAATCAGATTTAGAAGGAGATTTAAAAATTAATGAGAATTGTGAACAAGGAAACACAGGATTAAGTGATAAAGATCAAAGTGTTGAGGAATATAGGTGTCAAACATGTGCAAAAACTTTTAGTAATATTGATGCGCTATATGCTCATCAAAATGAGCTGGGACATTTAGAAATGAAACAGACACCCCGCGGGCCAGGGTATCTTTGCTGGAAAAAAGGATGCAATCAATATTTCAAAACAGCTCAAAGCTTACAAATTCACTTTAGGGAAATTCATGCCAAACGTCAACAATTGGCAGTGTCAGAAAGGCATGTTTATAAATACCGTTGTAATCAGTGCAGTCTTGCTTTTAAAACTATTGAAAAATTACAACTTCACTCTCAATATCATCTAATTCGTGCAGCTACTAAGTGTGCTATTTGTGGTAGGAGCTTCCGTTCAATTGCAGCACTGCAAAAACATCTTGTGTCAAGCCACATGGATTTGAGTGAAGAAGAACTTAAACAATATCGCATGGCTATTGCGAATAATCCTCTACTTCTTAGTGGGCATTTAATAGATCCTCAAACTTCAGAACTCTTAAAAAAAGAAAATAAATCTGATGACTTAACAACTGACAATCAGGATGAATTATCTGTGGATGCCTCATTTATAAGTCAGGGAGAAGATAGTAACTCGGAGGCACCACAGAATTTTGGATTAGAAATGGAAATAAATGAAAATAATGAAACTTGCTCAGGGGAAGGAAGCCATGAACAACAGCTTGTAGATGATTATCTCAATAGCCAAGCCATTGCCGAAGATAGCTACAATGACCCAGCTCGTAAATATAAATGCCACCGTTGTAAGGTTGCTTTTACAAAACAAAGTTATTTAACTAGCCATAATAAAACTTTATTACACCGAAAAGGAGATAAACTTAGTTATCCAATGGAAAAATATTTAGATCCAAATAGGCCATATAAATGTGAAATTTGTAAAGAATCATTCACTCAAAAAAATATACTTTTAGTTCATTATAATTCTGTGTCTCATTTACATAAATTAAAACGAAGTATAACAGAAAATAAAGCAACTACACCTCCGGCAGATTCAGACAAAAAGCCATATAAATGCAATATTTGTAAAGTAGCCTACAGTCAGGGATCCACTCTGGATATTCATATGCGATCAGTGCTTCACCAGACAAGAGCCTCCAAACTCCAAGAGCTGGCTATGACTGGACAAGTAGATCTTAATGCACCTCTTGTTGAGCAGCCAGAACCCACCAAGGCACAACAACATAAAAAAATCCTTGCTGAAATGCTTAGTACCAAACAGACATCACCAAACACTTGCATTATCAATGAGCAAATACCTTCACCTCAAGCTATAAATACACAGCAGCCATCTCCTGTACAGTCATCACAAACACCGGTTCAAACATCGGTTCAAGCATTGCCTTCACATTCACCAATTCAGCAATCTCCCCAAACACCCGTACAACACCACAAGCCTGTCTCTCAAGCTAGTCCTACACCACCTATTGCTCAGTCTGCACTTTTTCTCCCCCCTCAAGTGCCAAATCAGCCGGTGTTTACTTGTCAGAGGTGTAATTCAATATTTATGACTCAAGATGCTCTTCACCAGCATCAGCAAATGTATTGTTATTTTCAGCCAATGTCTTTGATTACCCCTCAACAAGCAGCAGCCGCCGCCGTAGCTACTGCAGCAGTTGCAGCAGCAGCCTCAACAACATCACTACCTCAGCCTCAACCTCCTCACATAAAGAACAAATTCTTATCTCGAAATAAACTGACCATTTATAAGCAACTCCTGGAGAGTTATGGCTTTGATCTGGTCATGCAGTTTAATGAGTATACTCAAAAGGTTCCTGCTAAGCCACCACCATTGGATTTGGAAACTAGTGTTTTTGAAAATAATGAAAAAATTGAAGAGAGGAAAATTAAGGAAGAAAAACCAGTAATAAAAATTGAAATGAAAAAACTCAGCGAGATTAAATTTGAATTTGAAAGAGAGGAGAAATCTAGCCGGCTGGATCTCCCAGAAATAAACAAGCAAACTTGTAAGCAATGCAATAAACAATTCTCAAGTGTGTGGGTTCTGAAGGCACATAGCGAAGAAATCCATAAAAATGTGGTTCCCCTCGAAGCAGTAGAGATGTTCTCGGATAAATTTAAAGAAAAATATGATAAAAAACATGCCTCTCAACAACAGCAGAACCAACAACAATCTTCAGTGACAGAAAATCCAGCTCCAGTTGAAATGTCACCTATTCCGGCTGCTCCCCCAACACCTCAACCCCAACCCCCACCAACACCAACTACAGTTGCAACAGTAACTGCCCCTCCACCTCTACAACCAATGGAATTTCAGCAGCTGCAGTTTCCGCAATCACTTGTTAATATGGGCTTTGGTATGGGTATGGGTATGGGTATTCCTTTAAACATGAATATGTCATTAGCCATGAATATGCATCCACCTCTCATACCAATCATGATGCCGCCACATTTTGATGCAATGCCACAACAGTCAATTCAAACAATGGATCCCAATTTTTTAGCTAATCAACAAAAATTATTACAACAGCAGCAGCAACAACAGGCACAGCAGCAAAAACGTGCCCGGACTCGTATTAACGACGAGCAGCTGAAAATCCTGAGGGCTCACTTTGACATTAACAACTCTCCGAGCGAGGACCAGATTCTGGAAATGTCCGAAAAATCAGGCCTTCCCCATAAGGTCATCAAACATTGGTTCCGTAATACCTTGTTCAAGGAAAGGCAGCGCAACAAAGACTCCCCATACAACTTCAGCAACCCGCCGTCCACTACTCTTAATTTAGATGAGTATGAAAAGACCGGGGAAGCTAAGGCCAAGCCACTGGAACTAAACGACAATGAGAGCGATGAAGTAAAAGATGATTATAAAGTAGAGCAAAAAAATAAAGATTTTGAGCAGAGCAATATCTGCATTGGTATTAATGGTAACCTAATTCCAACTATATCTGAAATGCCAATTCATCCACCATCTCCAAAGCCTACAACATCTTCGCCCTCCATCTTGCCATCAAAAAATTGCAGCGGCATTACAAGTTTTTCCACAACTTCTTCCCTTAGCTCTCCTGCGTCAACTACGAGTAGTGCTACAAGCTCCTGTGAGTCTGCCACCACATCAACTATCATCGGTGCTCCACAGCAGCCAAAGCAGGAGCCAGGCCGCCGGGCTAATCGAACACGCTTCACCGACTATCAAATTAAGGTGTTGCAGGAATACTTTGAGAACAACGCCTATCCTAAAGATGACGACTTGGAGCACCTGTCCAAGCTGCTGAATCTCAGTCCGCGGGTCATTGTTGTTTGGTTCCAGAACGCTCGACAAAAAGCACGCAAGGTATACGAGAACCAGCCACCGCTCGATCCTGACGACGAGGGCTCGGGGCGCTTCCAAAGAACTCCTGGCCTAAATTACCAGTGTAAGAAGTGCTTGCTGGTGTTCCAGCGCTACTATGAACTTATCAAACATCAGAAGACGCAGTGCTTCAAGGAAGAGGACCGTGCCCTCGCTAGCCCCTCAGGTATGGATGACTCCAAGTCGCACTCGTCGCTAGAGACGGAGTCCAGCCTGCAAGATGATAATTCAGCTGTGGCGGCAGCGATGACAGCGGCAGATGACCAGGTGAAAGTGGGCCAAGAGGGTAACTTCCGCTGCGAGAAATGCAATCTCGTCTTCGGCAGGTTTGATCTGTGGCGGGAGCATCAGAACGTACACCTTATGAACCCCACACTTTTCCCACTCTACCCGGCCACCAGCCCATTTGGAATGCTACAGTTTGAAGCTCAACAGCAACCACACCCCTCTCCACCCAAACGCAAGGTATCGGAAGAATTTGATGATGAGAGGGATGATCAGCCTAGGGACAAACGTCTGCGGACCACTATCCTGCCTGAACAACTGGACTATCTCTATCAGAAATATCAGGTGGAAAGCAGTCCAAGTCGAAAAATGCTGGAGAACATTGCCAGGGAAGTAGGGTTGAAGAAGCGTGTGGTACAGGTCTGGTTCCAGAATACACGAGCCCGTGAACGNAAAGGACAGTTCCGTGCCCACCAACAAGCAATACATAAACGTTGCCCTTTCTGCCGTGCCTTGTTCAAGGCCAAATCAGCATTAGAGTCCCATCTGGCTACAAAACATGCAGATCAGTTTAGTAAAGGAGAAATCAACATTGACAATATTCCCGATGGGGATAGTGAGTCAAGTGTTGGGGAATCTCCTCAGTCATGTACATCTGACACTATGCAAAAGTTTATGACATCATTTGGCATGATGCCGGTCGGAGCCCCTCTCATGCCTACTAGTATGTTTTCTCCAACGAGTGAAGCCTTGCAAAACACCATGAAGCAATATTATGAAGACTCATTAAAAAAATATTTGGATCAGTTAAGTGTTCCCAGTCATCATCCCCATACTGAAAATTCCAATACCTCAACACCAACCGATTTAAGATTGAAAAATAAAGCTTCTGCTGCAGTTGGAAAAGCAGAAGAAGTTGGAGAAGTCACAGATGCTCCTCTTGATCTCAGCAAACCTGTAAAAATTAATACAGAACATGAAAAACATTTGGAAGGACCTTTGACAGATCTCAGTGAACGGAGTTTTGATGATCAGACTTCAAACAGGCATTTAAGTACAGATGATAATCATTCAACACATTCTGACTCATCTGATAATATGGAAGGTGAAGATTATGTATATCATGATAACAGCTCAACCTCACCACAAAATCATCCAAACAATAGAGCAGGGGGTAGCAAACGGTATCGCACCCAGATGACAAACATGCAGCTGAAAGTGATGAAGACGTTATTTGCTGATTATAAAACACCAACAATGGCCGAGTGTGAAATGTTGGGACGTGAGATTGGACTTCCCAAACGAGTTGTCCAAGTGTGGTTCCAGAATGCTCGAGCCAAAGAGAAGAAATCTAAACTGGCCTACGCTAAGCATTTTGGACAGGAAATTGACTTCAGTCGCCCGCCTGAAGAATGCAAATTATGCAACTTCAAGTACTCGCATAAGTACTCCATCCAGGATCACATCTTTACTAAAAAGCATGTTGATAATGTGAAGAAGTTCATCGAGGGGCAACAAGAGGCTGAAAGGGATTATTCTGATCCAATGGGTATGAACAAATTAATGCGGCCGCAAGAGGAAACTCCGGATCCAGCACGAAAACCGTGGGAAACAGGAGAAACCGCTGCTGCCGCCACCATGGCCGGACATCCTCATTTGGCTCAGCTGCACGCTTTGGGTCTGCATAGCCTGGGTTTACCGGTCCCACTACCCGGTATGAGTCCTACCTCAGCTTCTATCGGTTCAAGTGTATCACTTTCCGATTCAAACAAGGATAAAAATAAGCTCAAAGAATCAGTGAAGATCAAAAAGGAAAAGGAAGAACCTAAATCAGAGAACAAAGTAATTAAGGAGAGTCTAGCATCTGTACAGAATCCTCTACTGACCAACCCATTCGGAGATTTTCCTATGATAACTACTGACGCAGGTTTCTTCCCATATATGTATGCAGGGTTTTCACCTTATTATGGAATAGCAAGTTCCTTTATTCACCCTGCAATGTATGCAGGTAAGAATTTAATCTTCCTTATTTTGTTGTTGTTCATTTAACATTAAATATTTATATTTTCAATTGTTTAGTACTATAGTCTAAAAAAATATTTGAATTGGTCTCCAGAATTATAGTTAATTTATTTTTTAAGAAAATGCATAGGGTAGATATTTTATATATTATTTTAAAATCATGTTTTCTGAACTAACTATTCTGAAAATGACTGTAAAATATAATCAAAAATGTAGATTTTTTAATATTTTTTTTGGTAAAATTTTTGTAAAATAATCACCATATTTATATATTTCAATTGTATTTACACCATGAACTTTTTTTTAACAGTTTTAAAAATACTTTAAAATATTCTGTACTTTTATACATTTGAAACTAGATTTTCAATCTTATTCACCCATTTTTTTTCTTCACAAACTAAAATAATTTCTTCATCAATATATTGAATTAAAAGGTTTGATCCCAAAAAAATCGATCTAACAATTTTCACTTTGAAAAATAAATATATATATCTCAAATTTGACATTTCGATTTATAATAAAATACATGGCATTTAATATTTTGTAGCAAAATGCTTAAATTCTTTCTCTTTAATAATAAATATCACATTTTGCATATTCTACTATTCATTGTAATGACAAAGTTTGGATTCTAAAATTTTATCAATGAATTTGTTATTTTTGTTGTTATTATTATTATTAGTAGTAGTAGTATGTTTGTGGACATCATTGTTAGTTGTAGCTATATTAATTTTTTTATGTCTTTATGGTTTGATTTGTTATAACGCCGCCGTAGCCTAACTGTTAAATTGCAGCATTTCCTAGTAATTTATGTATTATATTATTTGACATCCTATTTCTTGTAACTTGTATTCAAAGTCATTAAAATAAAAAAATCACCTTTATAAACAGCTTTTTTTTTTAAATATTACCGCACAATACTTCTGAAGGGTGCATGCACACTTATCATTCATTTAGGCGGAAAGAGATGGCACCCTTGTTTGGTGCCATGCTAGTAAACCTTAGATTTACCACAATGCACTGCAAAACTTCCCAGATGCACTTGTTTGGCTAGAATCAGAATTATTTAAAAAACTATTTTAAAAAACATAGCATTTCTTTGGGTTACATGGAAACATTCTCCTGAACCTAAGATAAAGTAAAACCTAGGGGGCGCACTTCTAGCACAGCTTGGATTTCTTTGAGAGTGATCAAAGAGTTAAAGTTTATTGATGGTGCACTTTATCTAACTTGGGGCGCCCTTAGACGGCATTCTATGGTAATATATAGAAACAGAAAAATTAAATTGGTTTTAATCCAAGATCAAATTTACATCTCAATGACGAAATATACATTTTTCCTTTTTAAGATTGTGTAAGTAATGCCAAATAAATGCTAAAAATTTATTTCATTTTACAGAGTAAAGAAAAAATCAGTCTCTAAAGCCCTTGTTTTCCAACTTGATTGCCATTCGCTATGCTTGGTGAAATGGCCACCATTGTGTAATGAATTGGCAAAAGCTGATATTCCGTCTCCCCCCCCACCAAAAAAAAAATATTTATTTACTTTATTTTTTTTTTTTTGGTGCTTTTGAAAAAAAAAGATTATGTACAACACTGTTCTAAGCAAAAAAAAAATTCAATATTTTTTATAATTGAATGCATGAGAGACTTGGATTTATGAGTGGTTGAATTAAGACATACACACACATTTTTTTTTTTACATATTACAAACTTTTTTTTTTAACAATTTTATAATAATTAGATTTAGACTAATTAATTGTTTACTAGATTTTTACCTTATATTTGAAAAAAGGCATTTATATGTAAAATTCTGTTATGTTTTTTTGCCTTTTTTTTTTTGTAGGCCATTGAATTATAATATATTATGGTTTTCTAGGGATTATTATTATTAGCATAAATGTATTCTATCATCCATTTTAGTGAACTAGTTCTTAACAGCTTATTCACCAAATAGAGTCGTTTACAGATAGTCATTCATATATGAATGTAAAAAAAGATTCACTTCTCTCAATTTGTAAAAATTAAAGTATGATTTTTAACTATATTTACAAATGTTTTTCTGAGAATATGAGATGAAATTTAGAGAGTGGTAAATTGATGTATTTCATTATTTAGTTTAATCAATTTATCTATCTTTATAGCCTTTGACGCTTTTTATTTGCAAGTTCTTAAAAAAGATGTCCTTTTTTTCTCGGCCTTAATCCTTGGGCATGCTGGACCTCCTCTCCTTTATCTCTGAGTTGTTGTAAATATATGGACTGTATTTATCTATATATATATATATATATATATGCTGGATAGTTTTCTGTAATTCTAATGTATAATCTTTCCTACTAATTTTGATAT
>PXIH01S0015515.1:5894-21229 GCA_003024985.2 Euperipatoides rowelli
TTTATTTTTATATGTTTTAGAATAAGTTTAAATAAATACGGTAATATAACTGTAAGTCTCCAATAAATAGCCTACATAACATTTCCTTTTAAAGATGATTATAGGCACTATATTTTTGCTAAACACACTGTACCATTCAACCCCATCACTGTCCCATTCAACCTCATAATTAAGTATCTAGGGCTGACTGGGATGATGAAGTTAGTTTTAAACAAATGAAAAAATGGCAGACAAAACATGAATAGAAAGAGAAAAAAAATACTGTTTAAATTGTTCAAGAATCTAATACCGGTATATAATAAAAATAGTTATGGAAACTGAAACATTTGATTTTAAATGGTATTAAATATTAATTCCAAAAATGTCCTGTCCAACCCCCTTCCCCTATAAGCTTGTTATTTATTTCTCTGATGTATAACTAAGACTGAAAAGTCTTGTTCCTTATACAGTAGGCTAGGTATTAAACATTTTTTTAATAAAATATAATATGCTGTTTAATTTTTTAATACACTTATTACTACTACTATTATTATTAATATTAATGTCTAAGAATTAAATTTCTTGTACAAAAACAATAAATCACATTTAATACAAATGACAACACATAACAATAAGGTAAGAAAAAAAAAGAAAAAAAAAATAGAAATGCAACCATGAATAATTACGTAAAAAACAATAAAGGATAAATACAAATTGAATCTCAATAGTTTATCTGTCTAAAAGTGTAAGTTAGAAAGATTACAATTTAATACTTATTAGTGTAAATTTTTAAAATAAAAATCTTAAATAGCATAAAAATTAAGATCTAAATCGTTAATGGATAGTGAATCAGCTGAGATTATGCCTGCTATCCTGTAATTTTGTAATATCCCAAACAGATGTCAGTCAAGATGTAACCAATGTTAGTTATTTTTTTTTTGTTTATTACAACAATAATATAGTAATGTAGCAGACTTTACTCGTGCAATTTTTATTCAATGTAAAAATGAATACCAACTGATTCTATTGCACACTTTTTTACCATTTTAATATTTTAAATGAATTTATCAGTGACAAAAATACACATTATTAAGCTTTTGGCAGAAAAAAAATTGAGTTGAAATATCACTTATTTTAAAGGGTTTCAGGACAAACTGCAAAACTAAAAATGATCAACAACTACCGTATATACGGTAATATATTGATAATAATTTTAAATAAAACATTCTATCCTATCACTTACTCATGTTATAGAACTTCCAATTGTACAGTTTAAGTTTGCAAAGCTATAAATTGTTTTTCAGCCAGAAATTGTTTGGATGAAAAACAATTAACTAACACGAGCAACCATAGAAGAAATCTACATAAGTGGTAGGATAGTACATTTTATTTAAAATTATTGTTATATTGATATGGTTTTTGTATATTGTTAATAATTTTTTGTTTTGCAGTTTGCCCTGAAAACCTTTAAAGTTTAAGATATCTTGACTCATTTTTTTCTGTCAAAAACTCAATAATGTGTATTTTTGTCAACCAAAGTTTCATTTAAAATATTAAAATGATAAAAAAGTGTGTAATAGAATCAGTTTGTTTTATTTTATCATAGCATACATACTGTAAATAAAATCGATTAGTGTTTTTTATGTAAATTGGGCTTAAGGTATTTTTTTTTTTTTTTGCATTGAACAGATGATTTTTAATTTATATAGGTACGGTAATATTTGAGTTTCAATCTACCTGTCTGTTGACAGGTTCATAAAACTGAATGTACCCTATAGCCTAAATGTGAACATATTTTTCTCATTAAATGAAATTGTAAATAAACAAGATGGTGCTTACATAAGTTATTTCCCCCCACTTTTTTTAATGTTTTAGCTTTTAATATATGCATTTAAGTAATATTTATCAAACTAAAATTAACATTTGTTTATATAAACTAGTTATAATATTAAAAAAAATAAAAATCAACCTGTAGATTACAATTTATTTCAGGTGTTAGGTTCTACACTAATTCTTACCTGGATTCCTAATGCTACATTGAAAAAGAACCCTAAGAGTATTGATATGCAAACACCTTCAAGTTCCCCATGCCGGAGTAGAGCAAGTCCAAGACGCTCACCTAGGCATTCACTTTCCCTTAATGTATCTCCTCGTCTGTCTTTTAGTAGTGAGGGCTTTACTGAAAAACAGGATGGTATTCAAGAAGTGACCAGCAGTTTAAGTTATTCCAACATAACCAACAGTCACAAACATAAAAAAGGCAGTCTAAGCATTAGTCCAACAACATCCGATCTTGAAAACAAAGATGATGCTCAAAGTTTAGATAGCTGGACAGCCAATCAGAATGAAGTAGCTCAGCATAATGTGGCCAATAGGAAAGAATCACGCAGTAATGCAAGTGTTCAATCTCATGCCGATTCTGGTATAGGACCAGATGATAGCATTCATGACTCTATGAAAATGAGTATTAATAGTGATATGTCAGGCAAGATGGCTGCTGATTACCAAAGTATGTCTTCAGATAGTGATAGTCCCACTACTGAGTCCCAGCTAAAGTCTCTAGTACATAAAGGTAGGTCTTATTTTTAAAATTCCATTAAAATTATATATATTTTCAGGCTTATTTTTAAATTTTTAGATGAAGATTAGACAATGTATTCATGATTAATGATTGTGTATCCTATATCATATTTTTTTTTAATAAAATTTATTAAATTTCTAATTTATTCAAAATAATATTTAAATTTCTGCAATTGTGAAAGCCCATATCTAATTGAATACACACTATTCGCATTTACATACCGGTAAGTGAACATATTAGATAAATTGATTAAAGAGAGGGTGTAAATTCATTTCATTTGCCTTTATTCTGAAACAAATTGTTAAGTTGTAATCTTTCATAGGGTAACCTGAAAAACACTAATTGAACAAGGAAATAAAGATCATGTTTTAGCATGGTTCATGTAACACTTTACAATTGCTTTTTTTTGTCTGTATGCCATAATGGTGATTCATGCTTTTGCCTTTCTGACAATAGAAAACTACACTCTGTGGATAGAATTCAAGAATCCTGGAAAATTTGGTTGAAATGGAGTTAATACTATTTAAGATTTTTCTATTTTTGTGTTATATAATTATATTTTTGGGAGAATTATTACTCTGTGTTGGATTTCAACAATTCTGGCATATTTGGTTGAGTTCAGACTACTAGTTTTTAAAATGCTTCTTTATTCCTGTTTTTGGCCAGCTCAAATTCTCCAATAAATTCTGTTCAAATAGGCTGCGAAATTTTTGATTTGGTAAAGTTCTGTAGTTTTTATTTTTATTTTGTGTGATCAGAATTTTATTTTTATATGTTTTAGAATAAGTTTAAATAAATACGGTAATATAACTGTAAGTCTCCAATAAATAGCCTACATAACATTTCCTTTTAAAGATGATTATAGGCACTATATTTTTGCTAAACACACTGTACCATTCAACCCCATCACTGTCCCATTCAACCTCATAATTAAGTATCTAGGGCTGACTGGGATGATGAAGTTAGTTTTAAACAAATGAAAAAATGGCAGACAAAACATGAATAGAAAGAGAAAAAAAATACTGTTTAAATTGTTCAAGAATCTAATACCGGTATATAATAAAAATAGTTATGGAAACTGAAACATTTGATTTTAAATGGTATTAAATATTAATTCCAAAAATGTCCTGTCCAACCCCCTTCCCCTATAAGCTTGTTATTTATTTCTCTGATGTATAACTAAGACTGAAAAGTCTTGTTCCTTATACAGTAGGCTAGGTATTAAACATTTTTTTAATAAAATATAATATGCTGTTTAATTTTTTAATACACTGTTTTACTGTAATTGTTTATTTATGATTTGTACAGTAATTTTTCACTATTTGTATTTTTTACTGACCTCAATGTTATGGCTAGTCTTTCCTATATAATCTAAATTTCTAAATCATATGTTTGTTTTTGTAAGGCTGAAGCAGACTAAATGTAAAAATCTTCAAAAGTAGGAATTGTCATATGAAAAAAAATCTCTGAATTAGGAAAATTGATTTCTAAGCTCTCCATACAAACAGTTAAATTGGCCTGGTTGTATGCATTTTGTATTCATTGAATATATCCTTGATAAATAACACATTCTGCTTGTCTTTTTTTAAACACCACTATAAGAATATATGCTAAGAAGACTTCCAATTTGAAGATTCCTTTATGCAAAATCATAATCTATTTACCTGTCCAAATTGAGCACTATTCCTGTTTGGGACTGTAATCTAATCACAAGTACGGTAATTAAGAATCGTGACCAAAACATTGCTCAATTTTGAGAACACCTGCTGCTGCTGTGATCGAGTCAGCCGATCCAATCACAAGTGTAGAACCAGCCTGAAATATTTCTTCTTAAGAGGTATTTTGGAAAGTTTGTCAAAATAATCCACAAGATTAGCCAGCTGACCATCCTAAATAATCTATTTTGATTGACACCACATTTATTTATTTATTTATTACACATTTATTAACATATCAAAAGTATACATAATCTATTTAAAAAAATTATGCGCATATTGATATAGATCGAAAATCATATAAGAATTTAGCCCATAGTTCCAAATTACACGATGAAGGATTATGATTATTCATTATAAAAAAGAATATTATATATTAGATAAATTAGTTAATATAAAATTAAATCAATTAGGCTTACTGATTATTAATTAGTTTGATCATAGTAGATGTGGTCGACTGCTTATAACGTTTGGTTCTAATAAAACGTATGAAATGTTTATTAGCATTTCTTGTTTTATGGTTAGATAGAATTCCTCTTCATTGAAGTTACTAATGAATAGTTGGGCAATTTGATCATATTTTCATCACTTACCCTTGCCAATTTTGAAAGAAACAGGCAGATAATGTTTTAATTGATTTAATTTTAATGTTTTAGGATAGATTTAAGATTTTTTTTTTTCAATTACAAAATTTGTCTATTGAATATTTTCCATTTAATATTTCATGTATTAAAACTCTTTAAAATATTATACTGAAAATTTTGCTGAATTTACATTGGTTGTAAAGGAATTTTAATTGTACTGAGTTTTTTCAAGTAAGAAAGTACTTGCAGATCCATTTCCTGATATCAACGTTAAAATAAAAATATAAAACATTGCATCTTTTCAATAGTTTTTTTTTTTTTTTTGACACTACTATTTTTATTAATTTTATTGTAATTAATTATAAGTTGCATCATATTTGTTAAAAATGTTTATTTGTTTTATTGGGTCAATTTAANAAAAAAAAAAAAAAAATTTCTTTCTGTAGATAATGAAAAAAGACATTTCTTAAGTCAAAATCAATCCCGTTCGGTCAGTATAGAAATGGAAGGAGACAACTTGGTAGTGGTAACTGAAGATAATAAAGAAAATTCTGAAAATGTAGAGGGAGATGTTATAAGTGAGAAAAGGAGAAAAATTAAAGGCCAAGGTGATGAGGAAAGTGTTAGCTCAGAATCTACTATTCCTAGCCCGGTTGACTATCAGAAGATCTATGAACAATTAAAAGAAAGCATTGAAGCTAAAACACGAGAGCTTGAGGCTCAAGAAAGGTCTCAAAAAAACTTGCGGGAATTTAGGCAGGAGTTGAAACTAAACTTGCAACCCAGCTTGGCTGTAGATCAGAGAAATCCAACCCCTCAAATTATCACCCCTGACATCTCTATTAGTTCCCATTCAGATGCATCCAGTTCCACCACTCCTACCACTTCCAATCGTGACCCTGATTCATATCCATCAAGTCCTACCGAGTCGCCGCCCAGGACTCCTCTCTTTTCCAAAAGGAGCAGCTACATGGAAGGTAATGCGGAGTCCATTGCCGTCTCTCACAACCTCACTTTTCCGGAAAATTCTGGGGTGAGTACGCCACAAACGCCCGATAGACAGAGCCCACGTGAACAGATGTGTGGAGTTTTCTCTGTAGATGTAGGTAAGAAATCATTTATCTTATATTATCTTTATCTAATTCATCAATTATTATAGGACCAAATTATTACTTTTAATTTTCTTTTACCGCTAAAGTACAGTATATTAATTATTCATTATTAGAAAATAATGCATCAATAAACTTGATTTATCATTCATAAAAACAGTAATGCCTTCAGGATTTACTAGAAAAGTAAAAAATATTGGAAAAAATGTGAATCTGTCCATAGACAAATTGGAATAAAAAAAAATTTAAATAGCCCATAATTTCTGACAAACTAATTTAAGTTAGTGTTAAATTATTCTAATGCTACCAATAAAAAAAATAGTTCTTTTAGTTATTAAGAAATAAAATTTATAAATTAGCTCTTTAAGCACCTCCCCCTCAGGATGGTATTGTTAAAATTATCCTGTAGGTAGGGTTGATTACAATATAATTTAAGTTAGTGTNACCAATAAAAAAAATAGTTCTTTTAGTTATTAAGAAATAAAATATAAATAGAAAGAAAATGTTAATATTCTCAAATTTCAAATTCTTTAATGAAAATAATTTTTCATATTATACCTTTTTTTAAAAAAAAAAATAAAAAATAAAAGTTTATGTGTTAATGTTTAATGAATATTGCAGTAATATTAAATTTAATAAAATTAGTAAACTATATTTTCATCAGGTAAAATCAATGGCTTAGGCCTATAACTGAAATGTGGTTTGTTATATTTAAGAAATGAGGGTGTAATCTAGGAGGAACAATTAAACCTGACAATTACTTCTCCAAGTAATAAATAAACTTTTGGAATTCTTTACTGATTGTACAATGTTATGTTTTGTATGTTAATAATGTGTTGGTGGTGTTTTTAGCCTCCCCCCCTCTCCTTAAATGTAATAAGACCAAGATCTTGCCCAACCTTTATTAGTTGGATTGTGTTAAATAAACTTTTTTGAAAATTTTCATGCCTTTAAGTAATCCGCTACTAGTGAATTAAATTTTGGTAACCTGCTGAGGATCCCAATTATTTTAGTTTTTAAAACGGTGATTGATGCCTCATTAAAAATTAATATGTCCTAGACAATTAATTTTCCCTGCTTCATTAATATTTTTCTTAATTGAAAGTCGGGTGATATGCTTTATAAAATTAGCTCCCTTTGAAAGAGCTGGCATGGCCTTATCTTTATTCTGGCTCCTCCAATCTAAGTATATTTTCGTTACAGAAAACATAACCAGTTTTAACACTATGATATCCAAGTTTGACATGATCATATCTGAATATTGATTGAGCTAAATCATAACAATAATATTTATTTTTTAAAAAATATTGCATTTATTTAAAATTTTCAACAGCTAAAATAATTACTTACTTTTCCTGCAACAAAATCAGTCATTTATTTAAACAAAAATGACTTGTTAATTATGGTGTTTTTAGAAAATATATATTTTTATATAAAATAACCATATAAACAAAAATAATTCACTGAAAATTTCATTCTATACTTACAAATAATTATTACACACCAATTGTGTGATTTTTTATTCAATTAAAAGATTTATTCTTGTGAGATTACATTTTGAAATTTGGAGTGTTTTGAATGGCATGGGGGATGCAGTTGACAGTGTCCTAGTTCTCCCTTCACTTTGCTTTGCTAAAATTCTTAGAAAAAGATAAAATATGTATAAATTAACATATTTCAGATATTAGGTTTAGGTTTTTTCAGAAAATAATTTAATTCCAATACATAAATAGAATAAAAAGATATAATTAGATTTAACACATTTTAAATATAAATCTATAGCTCAGATAGGATGTGAGATTTGTAATAATTATTACTAAATAGAAAAAAGGAAACAGTTAATTATTAAAAAAAAAATCTTTTCATTAGATTTATTAAGCAATTTTAACATTGAAGGAATAGAAGATTTGGCAAAGCTTTGGGTTTTATAAAAGCAAAGAAAAAATATTTTGAGTGCCTTGTAAAATAATTGGATTGATCAAGCCTGGAAACAGGGAGAAATTGAGGAAATTTTACAAAAAAGGAATTTGCTAATTTATTGATTTTTATTTTTCTTCTGTTTTCCAAAGAATCTAAATTTAGGATTAACAAAGCTTCATCATAGTTGATATTCCAATCACTCAATATTATTTTTACAATTTTTTTCTAAACATTTTCTATATCCATTTTTTGACTCTTTGGTATGGATTTGGACCAGACTCTGCTTTATATTCTAAGACTGGCCTAATAAATAATTTATATATTTCAGTTAAAGAATTAATCTCAAGTGCCAACATTTTTAATCGATATAGTCTATAACAAAAAATCTCTTGTTTGCTTTAGATATCACATAATCTATATGGCTGTTCTATTTTAAATTGTCCTGAATAACCAATCCTAAAATTTTATTAAATATATCTTTAAATATTCAGTGAATTTTTTGCTTAACATTTTGAATAGTTTATTTTTTTTAATACCGTATTTTAAAAGACGGTAATTTTTTACATTTCAAAATTTAAATAACATGTTACTGTTGGCTCCACTCTTTGTTTATTTTCATGTACTACAAGATTGATCATCAACATACTTTAATTGATATTTGACAGAATAAATATTAAAACTACAATTAGTTAAAGCAACTTTTTTAAAATCAAAAGTGATTCAGTAAAGTTATTTTTGATCAGCTTTCTATTGGAATACTGTACATAAAAATTTTGATTTTGAAGGATTTCTTTTTCTTTTCCAAACGCAAAATAAGTTTTTATTCTTGTAACATTGAGAAATGTGTTAGGTCATTCAGCGGTATGGTTTTAAAATAAAAAGTAAAACCAATAATTTGTTAAAATGTTCACTTTTAATATTAAGCTAATGTTTTCATTTGTTTCTAATGAAATTCTATATAGGTGAGATAGCCTATGTATAATTTATTTCACAACTAAATTATTTAATTTTGGGAGATATGCAAACAAAAAAATGTTTTAACCTTTTCCACTCAAATGTCAATTATATATCGACATTATAAAAATTTCTCTTCTACTCCACTGTCGATTAAAAATTGACATTTTTTTTCTTTACAATTTTTAACAATCATTGTTAGTACATTGTTAGCCTCAAAAATGCTTCAATTTTTCAAATTGGTAAAATTTATGTTCAAAAGGACTAAAATATATTTGTTTTTAATCCTACCAAACGATAAAAAAAAGCTAAAATTAAAATCAGGGAAAGTATTAAATTTGGTTGAATTATGCATTCATTCAACTAAACATCAATTTAATTAAATATGTCAGTGTTTTGTTTCCCATTTACTTATCAGGCAGTGGAAACTAATAATTACCGGTACCATAAAATTGATATTAAACATTATTTATCACTTGTGGTTTACCTTCATGCCCTCCCTTTAGGAAGTACCCTTTAGGAAGCAGTATGTGATAATACATATTAACTTATTTGTAAAACAATAAATGTAAAACTGATATGTCTAAAATCCTTTATCCCGGGTGTCTGACATGAAGCTAGATATTTTTTAAGAATGTCTTATTATGGAAAGAAATCCCTATAATAGCCTATAATACCTTCCAGAAATTCTAAATGTTGCTTTTGGTTCGAAGTAAGGTCATTTATAAGTAAGTTAATGAATTTAAAAAATTGAATTATTGGATCATCGATTCAAAATATCAATACCTATTTTAATTATCGGATATAGGCCTACTGTACATCTGATTATCATCCCATATTTAGTTTCTATATCATGTGAAGGTATGAAAACAAAGCACTATAAATTAGAAAATAATGGAATTGTCATAAATAAAATTAAAAGAAAATCCCTACCATAGTTATTGTTTAAGATTTAAGTTAAGCGACCTGTGTCAATGATATCTATGAACTTCTGTAATCTGTAGAAACTAGAAATGGTTTTCCATAAATTTTATGTAATCAGTAACTGTGCCTGATAAATTTAGTATGGAACTAAAAATTAAAAATGACTTGAATAAGATAATTTTTAAAAGAAATTGTTAGCCAATTAGTTGGAATTGTCAACTGTGATTTTAAAAAAACATATATGGTTTGTATATTAAAATATTTTTATACTGTTAAAATAAATTAATTAGGTATTAAAATAAGAAATAATACCTTCATCAATTAAAATATAGTAATATTGAAATATAACATTTTACTTTCAGCACAGTAAATAATTGTCACTATTCTATTTTTAAAGGAAATGTGTGGTCATATTCAGTTAAAATTTAAGAAATGCATAAGAAAAATGTTTTTTTTGCAAGGTAGAACAAATACCCATCAAAAAATTAAAAGAAAAAAAATTGGCTACCATCTTGGATTTTTCAAAAATATCCATAATGCATTGCAAACAACATGGCAAAAGATTTTTGACATCATCAACAATGTCGAATAAGCAAATGAGCCACAATAACCTTCGGAAAATTTTGGCCATTTCAAGAAATGTTTCTGGAATTTCTGTGATGATGTCACAAATGGTTGGCCTATGTAAAGCCATTTGCAGACCTTTGTGGGTAAAATTATATAAGCAAATAATTTGCACATTATATGTAAATGAGCCCCACTTACCTTCAGGGATGTTCAGAAATTTTCAAGATATCATAAACCAATGTATTAAGGGATAATTTGCAATGAATTGTGGGTAAAATCATTGTTGTTTGCCATCATATTGTTGTTGCAATGCATTGTGAGTGCTCAAGTCTTATTGGTTTGGATAGATCCAGCCTTTTTTCACTACTTTATTAGTTTTTATACTATTATTTTAAGAGATATGTTACAAATTTTTAAGTTTTCTAATGCCAGGAATAAACTAGTAAAGTTTTTTTAACATAAAAACAACATAATTACGAATCTGATTAGAACCTTACCTTAGATTTTAGGCTAAAGTCATCATGAATTAAAATAATGATAGACATTCAGATGAACAGAGCACAGACTCCCTAAAGTCATTCTTGTGAAATTCCATTGTCAATAAATTATAAAAAAAGCAATATCAAATTATAAACAAAATCTTCCTCAAGGTGAGCCCACACTGGCAATAAATTCTGTAAGAATTATACAGTATCTCTACTGATATTTTGACAGAGATATTTCAAGAGAAATATGACACACACAACATATACTTTTTTTTGTGGAAATAATAAGATTTTAGTGAAAATGTTGTTTTGATATCTAGTGCTTACTGTTGGCTAAATCGTTGTCAAAATTATTTAAATTCAATGGATATCGATAAGTACACTTACTATTGTTATATGTTAATGACTAACGACATGTTTTTCCAAGAGCTCATGTCAAGTATGTGAGAGGCGATTTGAATTCTTCGTTTTCGTAAATTTGAAGCGTTGATGTTTAGCGTTTTTCACATACTGTATGTCTTCATTAATTCTTCACAGAAAGAGAAGTATATTTTTGTGTTGAATATACGATAACATATTTCTATTTGCTCAACTGTAGGAGAACTATACCAGGTGTTGATTATTCTCCTTTTTACTTTTTCGTTTATTTATTTATTTATTAAGTCACAATTCGTTTGAGGATACCTGAGGATTTGCCAACTTTATCTTTCAATATTCTGGTTTGTAATATTAACATTATTACATAACGTTGACAATTAATAATGAATCTGTTTTGGAGTAAACTTTTAACTTGGATATCACATTCTCAAACTTTTAGATAAACTGTTTTAATTGATCATCTTTTGCTTTGACTTTTTTATTTTATTATACAGACATCAAGTTTAAATTTTATATGGATACAGATGGAGGTTCTCGGATTCCTGAATCAATTTGAATTGACTTTAAATTTTATGATTTGACTTTTATTTTGTATATAGACTTTTTATATATTTTTTCTATTATACCAATTATCTCTTGTTTTGGAATATAATGTAAGTGCTTCCACATCCATTCGGGCTAGGAAGCACATTTTAAAAAAGTTAATTCTTTCTCTATTCAAGATTGAGCCAAATTTGTATGCTCGAGTGATGTTTGCAATTTTTATATCTGTTTAATAATAAACGCTTAATAATAATAATAATAATAATAATAAAAGGAAAATACTTGATTTAATTGCATACAAAAATTGATTTGTATGTTTGTGTATATTGAATAAGTCTCTTTCATCTATTCAGAACAAATATTTTTTATGAATATAATTTTTATAAACAGTGATGGTGTCTTGAGTTTGCATGCTATTGCGTTTGGTGAATCACATGTTCACATTATCTGTGATTGGCTGTGATTTTATTCTTGAAGATAAACTCTGAAAAATAAAGATATAGTGTATTTCTGCGATTTAAAGGAGAATTATCTTTCACATAAGTTTTCTCTAGAGAATGTATGATATACATAATTTATTGCAGGCATCATATTCTCCTAATTCTCAGATTTTATTGCCAGTGTATGCTCACTTTTATCATTACACATCTTTAGATATTTATATGCGTGTGCTATAAATACATTATCAACTATTCTACTGAAAATGTTGGGAAATTTATAAGGTAAAGTGGTAAACTAATAATTGGTCTCTATGTTAATCATGCAATCTAATATTTCCCTTTAATTTCTAAAGTCGAGATAAATGGCATGGTGTTAATAATTCCTTACTCTTTTAAGTTTGAGCTCTTTTGGCTAAATATCCACATCTATTACATTAGACTTACAGTATAATTACAAATTAGAATATCATCAATATGTAGGCATAATAGATGAATTAGCCAATGATTATTAATTATATTTTTTTTTTACTTAAATTTGAATGAATATTATATGATAGTGTAGCTTTTAAAACCTAAGTTTAAACACAAATTTATAAATTAATAATTTTAAAAAAGGTCTTCAAGTAACTTAAGTAAGCATATTGTTCTTACCTAAGTATGTGCACAAGATGTTGATAAATTATAATTTGTTGGACTAGGAGCCAGATGGCAGCATTATGTTAAGACTAGATGCAGTTGTGTCTGGTGCAGCTGGAGTTAGATTAGCTATAACTTTATTTAGCAAGCACTGTATTTGTCACTTTGATTATATTATGCAAGACTAGTATTTAATTGAAATTTGTCGAATTATAAACAAGCAATGTTCTGTAATTCTGTATATACAGTATGTATAGTATATACAGGACATTATAAAATGTATTTATTTGTTAAAAAAAGTTTATTAAATTAGTTCATTTCATTCTCTGCAGTATAATTAATTTACGTTAGAATTCATGTGGCCTTTTTTTGATATTTATAGGAGTGTCTAATTATATATATTTAAAATGTGACAATAATAAATTTAATTAATGATCTTAACTAATTTTTAACTTAATTTTTGATTATCAGATTTCCAAACAGTTTTCTGTTTGTTTTTTAAGTAAGGAATATCACTCTTATCGTACTTTGACGACATTATCTAGAATTTTTAACCCATTTACATGAATATACATAATATGCTCTTTCTTACCTAATACCGATAAATATATTCTATTGCAAGCATCATCTTTTTCACTTGTCATTAGAAACCTCTTTGTACGTTATGTGATATTTTAATATAAAGTGCAGCAACATTATCACTCGGCCTTTTTTAACCGACTAAGAAATTTTAGAAGGAGGACCTCAACATATCAATCCATTAAACAATTGAATATTACCGAAGCCATGGGAATTCCCATTCTTTTAACATAGTTTTTTTTTTTTGATAGTTTCTCAAACAGGGAGTTTGATGACCTCAGCTTTTGAGTGATTGCAAGAATGTTATGAAGTATGGTCCTTTCAGACTCTAAGGTACAAGGAATTATAATTTTCCTTGGTCTTTGTTTCCTTGCAAAAGTGTTAAATGCTACACAGTGATGGAAAGTAACAATATAATTTTTGGAGCGCATTTTCAGGTGTTTTGGAGCAGCAAAAATTTTAATTTGGAGCAGCTTGGAGCAACTTGGAGCAACAAAAATTTTAATTTGGAGCAGCTTGGAGCCACAAAAAATATTGTTTGGAGCAGTATAAATTAGAACAATTTGATACAGGGTTGAAATTCACCTAAATAATAAAAAAATGGGGGCAGTTGTCACATAATCTCACCCCTTCCAACTAAACAAATTAAACTCTAAACACAGTTAAACATCAAAAATGTATCTTCATGCTTCTGTTTTGATATCACCCTGATTCAATTATTACTTCTGTTATAAATACTTTATCGGAATATATTGATTTGTAATACAAATTGTTTCTGCATCCTATTTTTTTAATTATATATTAAGTTACTATTTATGTTTCATTATCTATTTGAATCTATGATTATACTTTACTATAACCTAAACTGTAGCCTACATNTGGTATTTGGTACTGAAATGTAGCCTAATTAGTAAAAGTCACATAATCTCACCCCTTCCAAAAATTGGTAAAAGTCATGTTTAAATTTTAGTAAATAAATCCCAATTAAAAATTCAAATACTGTACAACAGTATTTTTGAAATCATTTCAATTATTGATCTTTAAAGAAAAATGCAACCAATTGTTTTGAAGTACATTACGGTAAGTGTAGCAGCTAGCTAGCCTACTATCGTATCATCTCTCAATTCAAAACAGCTTTATAAAAAATAAAAAAATCTACCGTTATCGATATTTTTTAACAGTAACTGGCAGACAGTTTTCAAAAGAAAACAATCTACTGTAATTGGAGCTTATAGAACAAAATTGCCAACTTCAAAATAAAAATAACTTACAGTTTAGAAAAATACCATGCCCGACTTGCCCGGGGCAAGTAAAATTTTAATCTACTGTTCCTAATCAGGCAAGTAGAATTAATTTGGATAATAATTTTTTTTAAATTCATTCTGAAATTTTTTTAGACAAGAATTTACAAATAACAATTATCATTTCTGAACCCTAAAATAAAGAAATCAATCAATATCATTTTCAATTACACCTGCCGCTAACTACCCCGATGTACAGNAAAATAAAATTTTAAATGATTTGACTAGTGTCTGCGAGAAACTAATCAGCACTATTATTAAAAATCAACCAATCACTTGACCTAAATGAATTAGCAGATTTTATTTTATTATTTACAGGAATAGCTTTCATTCCAACCTGAACTTAAACTCATACTAAGTAATAAATAACTATGCCTCATTCTAATGATAAGTGGAATAAATAAATCTGATTGCGCATTTTTAATAATTTTTTCATTATTTCCTTCAGCCCTGCTGTTATTTTAGGAATCCGTGCTATAAATGGCTACTAACTCTTTTTTACGACTACTACAGTGCCTATCCAATTATCAAAATACGTCTTTATTACAGGGTTGCCAGACCATTAAAATAAATTTTAGCCAACCAAGAGATAAAAAATAGCCAAAATTTCGCCAAATGTTTTAAAATCAGAACTCGCTTT
>PXIH01S0015531.1:5721-20551 GCA_003024985.2 Euperipatoides rowelli
CAGATTTTCTTTTTTCTTTTAATATCAGGAGCATAAAAGTCTTTGAATTCATATCCCAAACTGATGAGGAAATATAAAGAAACAGCTTGGTGTTCATGAGTTTAAAGGGCAATGGATGAAGATTAAACTGAAAGCAGTTTAAATAACAGTATATTGTTGAAAGGTTTTTTTGAAAGTGGTGAAGACATTTTCAAAGTCCATTAGCAGCTGTTGTTCCTTGGATCAATTCTTCCCATTAAGAGTAATATCACATTTAAGTATTTATCACTAAATGGCAGTACACTGTAGTGTTGTAAATAGGCAAATATAGGAGAAAAGTTGAAACTGCATGAGCATCATATTGAACACTGTGGTGAAATATTGAAAGCACATTAACTACAGAATTTAATTGGATCTAAAATTGATTTGCTTTGATTCAATTTTCAAAGGAAAAAAATTGTTTCTTTTTAACCCTTCTATTAAAAATCTCAAATCTGAAGGACTCATATTTCTTCCTCATAGCATTTCTTTGTATAAAACGTAAAGAGCTGGGAATAAACAGTCAATATGCTAAAACCAGGCATAAAATGGAGAAATAAGGAAAGTGAGAGAGATTAGAAAGTAATAATAATGTTAACTAATGTTTAATCTCTTTGCTGCATGACTATTCCTTTGAGGAAAATACACTAGTCATAAAGTCTTAAAGTTCCTATTAAATTCTATAACTTTTCTTACTGGAGATAAGCAAACTTGGTGGCTTTCGATAATAGTTGGTTCTCCACAAAGAGTTCCAAAGGAGTGATTTTGGCTTTCATACATCCATGGTACTGTTAAAATAATCTAAGCAATCCTTGCTTAGTAGTGCTGCTGATGATGGCTCATACACAAACCATGGTCCCTCACTTAATATTAAGGTTAGTCTTGATCTTGTTTCTTCTTGTATTGAAGCATTGCATAAACGGCACATGATTGAATTACTATTTTATCTAGAGTTCTTGATTGCATAAAATTACAAATTGAACTTTAGGTTTTAGGTTTTCTTCCTTTTTCTTCTTGAGTTGTTATTCTCTTGAGTCATGCTCACTGGTGTTTTCTCTTTTTCTAATGATTTAAGCTTTTAATGATTCTTATTATTTCTGCTACATTTGGATATATGTAATTTATCCCACTATATTGCTGCTGCAAGCCTGTAAGACGATCACCATAACAGCATCATATTCACTGAGAAGCGCAAGTAACATACAATTTTGATACCTTCTCAAAAAAAAGACTTGGTCGACATCACAGCAATTGCTGTGGCTTCCGTAATGGTCATTCCCTTCATTTTGCTCTGTAATAAAGTAATTGTCCAGTCTAAGAAAATATCTTAGAATGGTAAGAATGGAGAGTGATAATGTGCAGATGCTTTAATAAAATTCCATGCAAAGTGCAAAATCGTTAGCTATACACAAATGGAAGAAAATATCATGCTCTCTATATATTCGATTTCTGTGGATCACAGATAATATACTTATTACAGAAGCGCAAATATGTGAACATAAGTGGCTAGGATTAACCCACTCATCATGAAATTAAGTACATAGAAAATCATAAATTTTGTTATACATAGGTATTTAATATAGTGTACGTATGTATTGATAATAATGAAATGAGACTTTAATGAGATGTTGATTTAGCAGATGATGATTGGTTCAGAAGATTGTTTGCTAGCATTGTCTGCTCTTTATGTTTTTAATGGATATGTAGTTTGTTATGTTTTGTTAATTAATAAATTATATTATTGGTTATGTTAAAATAACTGGATAAGTATATTTCATTCAAACTTCCTATTGAGATTGACAGCATAACAAATTGGTAGCAGAAGCTAGTATGTAAATTTTTTTTAAACTTTGAGAACTAATCGTCGAGAAGAAAAGAAAAAATGGCCGAGGTAGCTGGATCAATTTCAATGGGAAGAATCAAGCTTCTAACTGGAACATATTACCATATTTGGCAATTAAAAGTATGCACAATTTTGAGAAGCAAAATATTATTTAAACCATTTATTGAAGATGATGACCCAGATATAAGTGATGACTCAGAATACGTAGAATTTAAAATAAGAGCTGCATGGAAATAAAAAAATGATGTTGCATTCAGTGTTATTATATTAACAGTATTACCAGAGCAAGCTGGCATGTTTATCGGCGTAACTAAAGCAAAAAAATTTGGAACGAATTAAAGAAAATACATGCAGGAAATCTGGAAGATAGACTAATTGATATAATGCTATAAATGAAAAATATTTGTATGGGAAAGGCCAACATAGATGAGTACATAACCTGAGCAAGAAATATTTCAACAAAGTGTGCATCATTAGGTCAACCAATATCAGAAAGAGAACTTATTTACTATATAGTGAGAGGCGGTAATCCGAAACTGGAAGGTGCTGCTGCAGTGTTAAGTTCACAAAGATCGGCAACCTTGAAAAAGTTCAGCAAGCATTAAAAGAAGAAGAAAATTTAATAAACGAAGGGAAATCTAATATAAATAAATTTGAATATGCATATAAAGAAAAATCCAAAGGAAAAATTTTGTTTCGTATTGATATAAAATGTTATAACTGTGGAAATGAGGTCACATGGATAAATCATGCTGGGATCGGAAAGAAAATGCACATGTGCGAGACAAACATAAACAAAACAACATGGCGAAAACGTGGGAGTTTAAAAATGGAAACAAAAATAAAGAAGAGCACAGGTATGAAAAAGCAGAAATGCTAAGTACTTGATAATGTATTTAATATAGATGATGATATATCTAATGAATCTGTATATAAGATGTGTGATGAATGGAACTTAGATTCAGGTTGCAAGTCACATATGACATCAAATATTGTATGGCTAACTGTAACGTGAAAATATATTTACAAAAATTAGTATTGCAGAAGAAGGAAGATTTATAATAGCTAAAGCAAAAGGCAAAGTAAAAATTTGTGCTCAAACTAGTGAAGGAAAGGAAAGAAATATATGTATTAATGGTGTATTATATGTGCCCAAATTAAAAACAAACTTATTGTCAATTAGATGCTCAGTAAACAAAGAATATGAAGTTGTATTTGAAAACAATAAAGTGAAAAATTTATGATAGTAAACATGAGCTAATAGCTGAATCAGAGGGAAAAAATAGAATGTATGTACTTAGAGTGAAACAGAAAAATGTTTATACAAATGAAAATAAATGTTTGACAATCAATTCATCAAATGAGAATAAAAATCAAACAATTTGGGATAAAAGGCTAGGTCATTTGAATGAAAAATATATGATTGATTTAAAGAGACAATTTAATTTAGTACATGATTTCAGTTATAATAAAGAAAAATTAAATTTTTGTGAACCATGTGTTCTGGGAAAAATTAGTCAAACACCATTTAAAAGTATCGAAGAAGACATGACTAATGAACCTTTACAATTGATCACATGGATATTTGTGGCAGAGAACCACAACTTTTGCATCGGCTAGTAATGGAGTAGCTGAAAGAGGGAACAGATCTCTGTTAGATAAGGCTAGAACACTATTATTGGATTCACAATTACCTTTAGAATTTTGGGCAGAAGCCATAGCAACGGCAGCATATCAGAAAAATTGTACTGTTGTCACAAAGAAAAGAGGCAAATTACCAATAGAAATATGGATGCAAGAAACCAAAAGTCAATCATATGAAAGTTTTTGGATGTGTAGCTTATTACTATATCTCAAGCAAATTATGTAACAGGTTAGAAAATGAAGCTAAAAAAGGAATATTTGTAGGATATTCAGTAAAAAGAACAGCTTACAGAAATTATGATCCTCTTGATGGAAAAATACACGAAGCTAGATCTGTCAAATTTAATGTGAAAGAAAGAGTGGAAATTTATTAATAAAACAAAAATATTCAAATATTGATATGGAAAACTTGGTGTATATAATGACTTAGAAATTGAGTTAAAAGATAAATAAATAGTAGAAGGACAATTAAATGAAAATAGAAAGCACATAGAACCTGATAATTTGCTAACTAAAAACAAATGAATGTAGCAAGTGAGGAAGTAAATGTAATAACTGAAGAAATATTTGTAACAAATGAAGACATAAAATGGATACCAAAAAAGTTTTAAAATATTAAAGGAACAACATATCAAATAGAGTAGGAAAAAGTAAAGAACATAGAGAACAAATCTTTAGATTTACACAAAGTTTGGGAGTTAGTACCACGAAAAGAAGATATGAAAGTTATTAAAAGCAAATGGGTGTATAATATTAAGGAAAACTCAGATGGAACAGTAAATAAAAGAAAAGCAAGATTAGTAATTATGGCATATAATCAGTGTAGTGGAATAGATTATGAAGAATCATTCTCACCAGTTGTAAAAATTGAATCTTTTAGAATTTTAATGACTATAGTATCACATTTAAATCTTAAATATAAACAGTATGATGTTAAGACAGGCTACTTGAATGGATATTTAACAGAAACATTATTTATGGAGCAACCAAAAGGGTTTATACAAAAAGAAGATGAAAATAAGGTATGCAAACTGTTAAAGAGCATATATGGACTACCTCAGTTAGGGAGGAATTGGAATGAGAAGTTAAACTCTATACTTAGAGAATGTGAACTGAAACAACTAGAAAGTAATCCTATGTATGTGAAAAGAGAAAACGAAGAGTTATATATATTAGGAGTTTATGTAGAATATATAATTGTAGGAACTAATATGGGATGAACTGAAAAATAAGCCAAAAAATAAGAGAAAATTTTGATTAGTAGAAAGGAGTGGTGAGATTTTCATAGGAATTGAAATTAACCAAACACCAGATGGAATTGAGTTATCACAAAAAAACTTTTGTTGATAAGATACTGGATAAATTTGGATTAAAGGACTGTAACTGTGTAAAATATCCTATGGATCTGTGACAAGATTTAGATAATCATGAAGACTCTACACTCATTGATCAAAGAATATACCAGGAAATGGGGTAGGTTCGCTTGTATATTTATCAAATGGTACAAGACCAGATATTGCTTATATTGAGAATCCAAAACAAATGTGTTTAACAGCTGTAAAATGAATATATCAATATTTAAAAGGAATTAAAGATTATATAATTAAATATTCAAGGAAAAAAGATAATTTAAATATAAGTACAGACTAGTTGATCATCCACAGCTGATAGTAAATCTTTTGGTGGATATATGAATATGTAAAACTAGGTGAGTCATTAGTGAGTAGGAAGTGCAAGAAACAAAATTTAGCAACACTTTTAACATGTGAGGCAGAGATGATAGCGATCAATGAGGGTGTGAGAAAAATCAAGTTGGTAACTAGTTTATTGTCTGAATTGGAGTTAAGAGAGTATATACAACTAATAGTGATAAACACAGATTGCAAAGATGCTATAGAATTGTTTAAAAGCTCAGTACCATTAGCAAGAACAAAACACATTAATAAAAATTTTCACTTTGTTAAAGAAGAATTATTGAAAGGAAATATCAAGTTGAATTTTGTGAAATCTGAGGATATGGAAGCTGACTTTTAAACTAAGCCTATTATGTGGAACTCAAATTAATGACACTAATCAAAAGTTAGGTATTTGTAAGAAAACATTATTAGTCCATACGTAAAAGGGGGGTTTGTTTTACATAGGTATTTAATATATCGTACGTATGTATTGATAATAATGAAACGAGACTTAAACGAGATGTTGATTTAGTAGATGCTGATTGATCCAGAAGATCGTCTGTAGCATCGTTTGCTCTTTATGTTTTTAATTGATATGTAGTTTGTTATGTTTTATGTATCCTATTATAACTTTATTATTTAATTACCGTAATAAATTATTGGTTATGTTAAAATAACTGGATTGACAGCATAACAAATTCATTTGGCCATGAACATTTGATTCTGCATTACACATTGAACGGTGGGGGAAAAAAACATAGTCTAAAACACGGTCATAAAAACTTGATTGCAACTCATAAATTCTATAGCTAATTGTTTGTCTTAGTGTGCTTGAAAGTCCAATGTGGACAAATTTGTTATCTTAGATTGAGGAGAATAAATAATGACATTAAACTTTAACTCCAAAACCAATTAGCATGCAAGCTCAATTAATGGAGTAGGAAAGTGCTATACAATTACTAATTTACTAAGTTATTTGAGTGGTCAGTCTTCTTTAAGCATGATGTAGGCATTTATTTTCAGGCATGTTACCGGCTGATAAGGGTAAAACGTTCCATGCCTTTCATTGTTTACTGTCTTCATTTGTTGTTAATAATATTATTTTCCAAATGTATGAGAAAAAAAAAGTAAATTTAATATTTTTTTTTTTTTTTTGGTAGGCAATAATTATTCAATTTTCGTTCATTTTTGAACATGCTTATTTATTTTTGATTCCCCCTTTTCAGACTTTTGATTCATGAAATGTATATTCGCTAGATCTTGAAACAAAGTATGGATGATTTTGGTTATTATGTGGTTTGTTGATTGGTTTGAACATCTGGTTTATCCAAGCCACTCATTAATATGAGTTGACAGATCTGTTTCTCTAATATTCAGTTGCCATAGATACCAAAAACATCAATCTAAATCTTAGGGAATAATTTATCCATTCTTTCCTATTATATTGGAACATAACTAGTTTAATAAAATCTAAACATAAATAGGTTTATTAATAAAATCTAAACATTAAATAGGTTAATGTTGGATATATAATTTTCCGGATTAATCAGTAGTGAAATACAGTACATACATATTATAGGGAAGCAAATCAGTAACACAATCGCACAGTAACACATCAAATTACACAACAACGCATACAGTAGTTCAATAAAACATGCTAATTTGTTAAATAGTTCAATGCACCATAGTTCTCCCTTTTTTTAAAGATGAGTGAATATAGGTTCCAATCAAAAAAAATAAATTCCTAGAATTCTATTCCTTATTATATTTCATCTTGGTTTATGTATGGATATCTGAAACGTTTGCAGAAGCATATCAGCTTAATCTGATAGTTGACTATCACAAATGATTTGTTCAGGTGAAATTTCACCAATGTCCACATCCTGAATTCTAGAATCTTTTGAATTTGGATGGAGCCTTTGATGATTCCAGGAAGTCGTTTATCCCTAGGTTTTTTGTTTTTGTACAAGCATGTGAGACAGGAGTAACCATTTTCTTAGCAGAATCGAAAGATGGAAGAGATAAATGTTCTCTTAATGAAACTTGCAAGAGTCCTAGACATTATATCAGGGGTTCTCAACCTTTTCAAGAGTGTGAGCATCTTTTGAGCCTCATGTCACTTGAAGAGCATCCATTATTTATTTATTTTTATGAGCTTTTTTTTTTTTTTCTGTTTTAGTTTTTAATAAAATCACCCCCTCTTTAAATTATTGCAATTTATTTTGTATTAAAAATAGGTAAATAAACACATACAGTACTCAAACTGTTGAATGCATGATATTCAACAGTTTGAGTATTGAGTGTCATAATGCCTTTGACAGTTCGCTTTATGAAAGCCAGCTAAAGAAGCACAACAAATAACACATATCACGTCAGTAGATTGTAATTTCTCACCATAAGATAATCCAATTCTCATTCACTTTGAAAATTATACATTTTTTTTTTTATTAACAGTTATAGCTGATGACAGAATTACTTCTTGTAGTGGAAGACTTTATTTTTTTAACTAAAAATGTATCTATTATTATTAGAGAATAGTTAGTCACTACTGGGTGTCCGAAATAATAGCAAACAATATCGTTGCTCATACCACGGTAATAACACTATGAAGAAAGACATGACGTCATGCAATACTGCGCATTTATTTATTGTCATTGTATCTCTCTCTAGTCACGGGAAAGAACAAATGGGTGAAGTAAAATTTAAATCTAGATAATTATATAATGTTTTGATCTTTGTAATTTTTATTTATTTTTTAAATCTTGTTATAAGCATGTTAAAATATGTAAATTTTAATCTTTATATTACTTTTTTTTCGTTTTGAATCAATTATGCTAAAAGGGGGAAATTCCCTTTAAAAAAAACAAAAACAAATGAGTGAAGTGTTATGGATACTATCATTGAGTATATTGTCTGACGTAGCACATGCTTTAAGTTAAGTATTTGGATTATTATTATTATTTATTATTTCGAAATAATGTTGGCGAGCACTCTTTTTACGATTTATGGTGCTCGTAAGTACTAATTACAACAATTAGGCGAGCACTCTTTTCATAATTTATGGTAATTGTGAGCACTAATTTTGCACATCTCCACGAGCACTTATTTTCATTCAAAGAGCACTGTGCTGCTCGNGGGCACCAGGTTGAGAATCGCTGCATTATATTATGAGGGGATAGGTAATAAGCAAAAAGGGTTTGATGAATATTTTACTTCTTGAATTAATTAGAACTAGTAATCCAGTGTTGGTCGAAATTTGATCAATATCCTTTAAAAACCGCCACAACGCTACTAAGAAAATTTCCTTTGTAAAAAGCCGCCTCTCCTTTGTAAAAAGCCGCCACAATGCTAAACAATGAATGTTTTAATTTTATATATAAATTTTAGCTCATTGCNCTCCCTCTCCATATAAACTTTAACTCTGCCAAATCTCACACTCCTCCGTGCACNCAATATGCTTAAAAAGGGATCCAAAGTTTTTCCTTCACGTATTAATATATAGATTGAGCTTTTTTTTTTAAGGATATTTGGATGATTTTGTTCTTCCTGACCATTGGGATTTCTTTGATAGGATCCAGAAGGAAAATGATGAATTCTTTAATTTGTGTGATACTTTCTGTATTCCAACATTCTACTGTGCTTGATGTTATTTGAAATATAAATGTTGAATATGATAGAAGGTTATCCAGATTCACAATTGGTTTTAATGCATTGGTAGACGTGAAGATTGAGATCATTTTTAGTAGGCATCAACTAAATTGATAAAGATATAACCCAGAATAGGATCTGGAACTTGAAATAGATCCATTGATAGAGAAGGAATATTTCATGACTGTTTGTTTATATTGTACGGGATAAGGTGACTTGTTTTATGCCTTGTTCCAGTTTAGTCCACTATATGCACTCATTGCAGCATATTGCAATTAGTTTTACCTTAACCTGGAACTAAAATAACCAGCCATCTTTAGTAAAATATTTCTTCTGATCTTGCAAGGTAGAGAGAAATAATCTTGGCAAAGGCCTGCTTTGGCCAGCCATCCTTTATATATCAGAATCATTCTCTGATAAGGTAAAATTTGACATAATTTCTTTTGAATTTTTTTTGTTCATTTTCTTTGATTTTTTGTGGCTAATGTATTGTACTAAACCATAACATTTTGAGGTTCTACACTGAATTTGTTAGAGTAAATGTACTTGGCTGATCGATCATCACTGTAATACAGCTAAGAGCTTGCCATCTAAAAATTCAATTGAACCTGGATACAACAACCTTGGATAGTAAGATAACTTGACTATAACATTATAAAATGCTCAATCCCTCTCTATTCCCTTTACTATTAATGTTATTTTACTTTCTTTTAACATCATTGTTTTAGCCTTAACCTTGGCTATAACATCAATATTTTTATCCTTTTCTTCTATTATTAAAGTCATTTTACCTTGTGTTAGTCTAACTGTACTGGTAATATGCCTACATCTAAATAAATGCTAAAAAAATAATAATTACCAATCAAGAAATCTTTAAGCAGTAAATAAATACAGTATTTGATTTTAAAAATTTACATTTTTTATAATTAAAATTGGTTATAACAACACATGTTTATAACATCGTTAATTGTTTGTTTCCTTTAAAGATTGTTATAACCAAGTTCTAATGTATCTGCACTTTTTTTAGCACTGTAGATATTGTAAGAGTTTTCTTATTCAATTAAGAACACTTGTTTCTTCTTGTGATATGTATATACATTATGCTACTGGAAATAAATTATAGTTTATATAAATTACTTCATGATTTCTTTTTCTTTCTGTTTCAGATCAATAGTGCGGTCAGTCCTTGCATCGACTTCTATTATAGGTCTAAAATGAAGAGGCCTAAATTAACTCAGGAATGTGGATCTCCAGTTTTGAGGAGACATGCCAAAGAGAACAAAAATGATGATCTACTTAATGAAAAATTACAGCAAGCATTACAAGTAGGACTTACACTCATAGTGTTATGGAAGGTAGGAACCAAAATTAGATTACAATGTATATACTGTACATTTAATTTATATATTCAATTTTGGCATAACATGATTTAAGTATTCCTCCTACTACTTCTCAATTTACACGCATGTTGGTTTGAAATAACTTGGTTATTGACAATGTCAGAAATGAGAAAGTAATGAAGCTTCTTTGCTTGTGTTAATGTTACGATAGTCTGAGCGAGATTGTTTATTTCAAATTGATTCAAATTCTTTATGGGGATGTTTTTCCTATGAATAAATGTTACGCCTATTAAGCTATTGGCCCAAATTCAAATCTGTGCCACTGCCAGTATTCACATCTATAGATACAATCTTTAGAAAATTAACCTAACAAAGAGTTCATAATTGTTAGTAGATTTAAACAAATAATGTTTTAGTTCCCATTACTTCCCAACCCTAATCTTTAGTATTTCTATTATTTATTGATTTTCAAAAATTTTTACTAAAAAAAAAAAATTCACGAGAAACAAATTATTTACAATTCAATTTTTAAAATATTTGTCTTAATCTCCTCCACCTTAAAATAGCATTGTCTATCGTATGCGCTTGGGGAGATATTTTGTTATGTCATTGTTCAGAGACAAATAGAGCTGGCTATACAAAACTATATAATATTCACTTTCTTTGTCAGCTAAAGGCTGGAAATCCTATGGACTAATTGTTTAAATACTTCTATACAGAATCATAATCAAATTCATCCTTTGTGCTTTTATCGTCTAATTTGTTACAAAAAAAAATCTAAATATGATTTATTACCAGATGAACAGCACTCTATTTACAGCATAAATCAATTACCACCTATACTGATATAGTGGCAGTTCCGTCATCAAAATAATATTTGACCCAAATAAACATTTGAAAGCCTTTTTTTGTAATTTCAGATGGAGGACAGAAATATTCTTAATTTTACCGTTAAATAACCTTTTTTATTTATTCATTTTAAAAAAAAATTTTCAGTAGAATTTTTTTTTTTAGTAATCATCTTTGAAAATCAATAATAATGAAAATTAAAAAAAAAATCCATTACATTTGATCTTTAACTAAAATTTAAGACATCATATGTTAAAAAAAATTATCTAATTCTCAATTTTTCACTACATGCTGAAATGCATTAATTATTTTTTATTATAAAAATATCACAAAATCAAAAATTTTACAACAAACAAATAACACATATAATCAAACATTAGTACATTTTCTATATCGCATATACTAATTACATATAAATTTATAAGCTATAAAAACAATAAAATAATGTCAAACGTCTCCACTCTCAATAAATAGTTATATACACAGTAATTATTAAACTTATATTCTGTAAATATATTCTGCAATACTAAATTCTTGATACACAATGTACACAAACAAATTCAAATCACAAATATCAGTATCAAGTAAACCCAAACTATATGACAATAACTCATATCATAATTAATTAATTAATGCCTCAATTGTAAGTCATAAATCGACAGGATAATAAGGAGATAGTAGATGAACTGTGCTGTTAGAAGCTTGTTTCAGGAGTGGATTTAGCATCATGGATGAAAGATGTAATGAATATGAACTACCTCTTTACATAGGACTTGTTGACTGTAAAAAACACTTTGATTCAATATACACACAATATGATTTAGTTGCCTTCAAGATTCAAGGTATTCATAAGACATACACTATATGGGGTTGATCAACATCACATATAAGAAGGCAACATCTATAGTAGGACTACAAAAAGAATCCAACAAAATCCAATTCAAAAAGAAGTTTGTCAAGGTGACAAACTTCTTTTTGAAGAAGTCTTTAGAAGTCTAGATTGGGAACATCCTGGATTACGGATAAATGGGACCTATTTGAACCATCTATGCATTGCTGGTGATATTGTTTTATTTGCTTCAAGTCCAGAAGAATTACAGAAGCAGATCATTGACCTAAATGAAGCTAGCTGAAAAACATGCCTGAAAATGCATCTAGCAAAAATCAAAGTGATGTTAAATAAATATTTTCAACCAAAGTCATTGAATATATAATGATATATTAATTGAAGAGATCAACAACTATGTTTATATGGGTCAGTTAATATCTAAAAATGAAAACCAGGTGTATGAAATTAACTAATGACTTAAAATTGACTGGAGTGCATTTGGAATATTAAATAATATTTTAAAAGGAAAACTTCCTTGTGCCTCAAATGGAAATTTTTGACCTGTGTGTGTAATGTGATGTCATATGGTGCGGAAACTTGGACACTCAATGCAAAAATGATTCAAAAACTACAAAACACTCAAAGGAATTGGAGAGGTCCATGATAGTAACAAGTAGAATAGAAAAGNTGTTTGAATGGATTAGAGGGAAAACAAAGGTTTATGATATTATTGAAAGAGTAAAGAATTTAAAATGGGAATGAGTAGGGCATCTAGGAAGGATAATAGATGGACTACATAAATATTCAACTGGATTCCAAGGAACATAAATTTACCCGATTATGACCTGATATCAGATGTGAGGATAAAATAAAAAAAGTCTGCCGGATCTGGTTGGATATGAAAAGCTGAAGATTAAATATTTATGTAGAAATCTTGGTGAGGCTTTAATCCCGCAGTGATAGATATTGACTGATGACATTGAGATAGACACAGATAGAGAGAGAGAGAGAGAGATAGATAGATAGATATATAGATAGATATATAGATAGATAGATAGATAGGTAGATAGATAGAGAGAGGGAGAGAGGTTGGTAGGTCAGTCGGTAGGTAGACAGACCGACGACAGAGACAGACAGAGACTGACTGTTTTGCTTGAAGACTCAATCAGTAGTTATTCAGTGCACAAGTGTTTATATGGTAAATTCAGCATTTATATTAGAAAATTTATTATTTAACTTAAAATTATTTTATTTATGTTTTATCCAAGGGTGATGACAATTTAAGTCTCGTTTGTTTTGTCCGGTCTCATCAGTCTGCAAAACTTTGACATCACAAACATAATATTTTACTTTAGAACATGGTCATTCATGCCTAACCGACCGCATAATACCTTCACCATTCTCAATTTAATTTCATTCCATTCTTCATTGTTGGGCCATGTGACCTTTAATCATTTTTTTAGTATTACACGAGGTGATGATTTTATAGTTGTCAGGCACAATCTTCTTTTGATGTACAGCTGAATTGGTACGCCACATTTTTTCATATCTTGTTATTGCTTTATGCCCTGAACATTATAACACATTGTTGGTACAACTTCACTTTGTATACTAGCTTTTCTACCTACATATTGTTTATATTGTGACCTGGAAGAAGAGCCAAGGCATTTATCGTTAAATCATGCTTTATATAGCCCAAATACTATAATATATACAGCATATATATATTATCTGTAAACTACTGTAAATACACATGCAATAATAATAATAATAACAATCACTTATCCACACTACAATGTATCTTTTTTATTTTATTACTAGCTTATATGGCTATATTTTTTGGAAGAAATTAATTCAATTTAAGCTATTAATTTGACCAATCAAATTTTGTGTTTCCCAACTTATTGCATTAATATATTGATGTTGTCTTTTTAGGCATTTGTAGTTGATGATACTGGACAGAATCATGTGATTCTCGGACAGCATCATGTTACAGCAGAAATAGTAGATACGGTAGCTGCATCACAGTCGTCTCATAAGGTAAACTCTTATTTGTTGATTTTAATATTAATTAACATCTGAAGTATATTTATTTAGAAATATCTTAAATTACTAAAATATATTTATAATGTTATTTTTAATCTCATCCATTGAAGCCAGCATGTCAGCCTTTGCAAAAAAAATCAACATGTTTTATGATTATTCTACTAGTAAAATCACAAACGAACATAGTTCAGATGTCATATAATTTTTTATAAAATAATTTTATTTTAATAAAAGGTGGGGAAATTTTCTTTTGATATTTGAAAATAATTTGACAGCAGCTAAGATTAAGAATTTGGCATATTAAAATATTTTTGTTAACCCAGAAGAGTAATTCAAAGCACATTAGACTTTTATTTTTTTATCTTAACTGTAATAATTTTTTTTTTTTTCACTCTTTTCAAAACTGTAATTTATTGATTGTATTTGATCAATAAAGTCTTCTTTAAGAATACTTCTAAAAAAAAAAAAAAAAAATCCTGGAATGAAATGGGGGGGAAAAAATCATTGGTTTGTTGAGTAAGTATGTGCAGAGAAGCTTTATTAAAGACTGTCATTGAAAACACTTTTCAAATTTCTAACATTTACTGTTCGGTTTTACTGAAACTTCTTGTTCATATTTGTAAGAATTTTTTTAAAAATATAGGTAATAATGACAATTTCTGAAGCCTTTTCTAAACTGTTACTACATGTGCAGGGATGGACCTAATGTACTATTCAGAGCCAGCCTTAAAGGGCAGAAACTCTGGAAATCGCTCCCACCCCCCTCCTTTCCCAGGTCTCACTCTAAGTAAAGCCCTGCATTGAAAACAATAACTGTTTTTTTAGAAATACAGTAGAATTTTATTAATTAAATTTAATTGTAATATCAAATATTATCACAATAAAAAGAATATGCAAAAGAGATTTTATGCTTTATATACAGTACTGTATGTATATA